>JABWDY010009382.1:625-18578 GCA_013358455.1 Thalictrum thalictroides | reverse complement strand
ATACAGTCTGCTAAATGCCTTTTGCCAATATATTGAAGAAAACTTTACGAATTTTCTAATCATACCATCAATGATTGCCTTCTTAGCAGCTTTTACATCCAACTGCAAATATCAAAATAGTATCAAGATTAGATATAAGAACCATGTACAACAAAATAGACAAATTTCTAAGTGCAGCAGGAATAAATGTGACTTTACCATCATGGAAAGACGGCAGAGATCACAAACACTTCATTATTGCCTTTAATAACTAAAGAAAAGATGCATTCATAGAGCTCAGGTCATGTCAAATCATTAGGGTAACCAATATAGGCAACAGATTTCTGGTAATCAAGGACGAAGTGAACAAGTTTCATTATAGACAAGACCACTGCTTCATCCAGTAATCAGTTATCCCTAAATCACCCATTATTTTTGTTCAAATTCAAACTGAACCCTACAAGGTCTTCTAAGGTACAAGACTAACCAACACCTACGGTGTTGCTTTCATCTCCGTAACATAGCTGCAAATTTAAAATATCAAAAAATATACCCTTGTGTTTAACCTACAACAACTACTAATCTGCACCAACCTGGTTGAGAAACAACCTCGTATGTTTGAGTGTAGCAAAATTTTCATTTAGAACATTTTTTGAAGAATTACAGTTATTAAATCCAGATCTATATTTCTACTAGTAAGTAACAATGTTTCTACAAATAATCATACTTAAGACGTAACAAAGACACTCTAGTTTTAAGGATTGTTTAATGTGATTCACAATATCCTACCCATGAATGCATGACACCTATTATTAAGATTCGTTAATCACATGTACAGCAGGTTTGTGAGCTTGACCCCTCATCATTCTGGAGACCAGAAACTTCAATGAACTATAGAATCTTATATTTCCCTGTAAACAATTTCCTTGCAGTGTGTCTCATTAACAAATCAAGTGTACATGAGCAGTAAACAGGTAATAAAAAGAGCCACATCAGCACATATATGAAAGTATAAGAACAAGCAAACAGACCAACTCACGTGGTAATCCTGCAGATAGAACATTTGCATGCAAATGCTTCTTTGCATAATCAGCAGCCAAACGACCTCTATGTCCATCATAGATTGCAAAATGAGCACATCTGACAAAAAGATTAGAGAAACCTTAGTGTTTTACTCCAAAAGTTGGAACATAGTGAAAATATATCATATATGGTTACTCCTGCTGAACACTTCAACATGATGTAAGAGCTTATTAACATATCTCTAGAAGGTGCTATTATATGAAGGTGTATGCAAAATGCAGACAATATACATACACAAACTAGAGTAGAGGACTTCAAATTGATATCACCAAGTAACCTACAATTTTCAAGTTTCAACAATGCAACCCACACGGCGCAATATTGAAAAAAACTCATATTCAACATTGAGCAATCTATGAGTATAAAAATAACAAAATTAATAAAAGGGTAATAAGGGGATGTTTACAATTACCTCAAATTTCCAGAAAAATCCAAACTTGCATCTGGAAGAATAATAACCCAAGCATCTTCCATGGTATGTCTAGAACCCTTATCTTCAGCTGCATCTGCTTCAATACTAACAGCTAGTATTGATTCTTCCTCAGATGCCTTTAATTGAAGATTACCATCAACCTGTTCAGTCTTATTCTGAGGTTCACAAGAATCATTATTTCTTGATTTCTCCACCGTTTCTACATCCAAAACACTTGTTTTAGACTTCTTTAAAACCAAATCTTCATCACAAGAATCGCTTTCACGTTTATGATTATTAACTACAACAACATCTACAATTTCTTCCATCTTCTGACTTCTGTACAAATTGAAGACAACTACGCGAAGAAGGCAGTGCGGACTGCGGGCAGTTCGTGTGCTTCTCGGCTTTGGTATTAAAGCGTGTGCGGATATATCCAGTTGTCATGTTTTTACCAATACCACTGTTACATCCGATTTTCACCGATACCGTTGTGTTATTTACAGCGTTACATTTTTGTATTTTTAATTTCAATTTCAGTGGATATGGTTGCTGCCTTACTGGTCATTTGGCTCTGAGAACTGATCCCTGACTCTTGAGAACTTTGAATTGGAATTCTCGCCAATGCGAAAAAAAAACCTGATAGGCCAAATGGTGGAAGTATTTCGTCGGCACGTCAGGCAACTCTGGTTTGGCCTAGTGGTGGTGAATATCAAACTGGAACACCATCAGAATCAAACTATGCAGTCAGCTCATTACAGACAGTTCCATTCCTCTTATTTCCTCACCATATCCCCCCGATATGGAGCAAATTCTTATTTAAGTAGTCATGACTAGTTTAAGATGTAACACCTCCGGGGCATGTGATGTAGCCTTCGGGCATGTGATGTAGTCTTCGGGCCTTGAGATTAAATAATAAACAAATTTTTTGAATGTACCACTGTACCACACAGTACCAGTACTACCACCAACATCAAGCTATGGAATCATCAACTTGTTACAGCCAAGTTCACCGTTAGAGTGCAGCTAACACAAATTTTTGGGCTTACTAAGTATGAACGAGCCGCCCGCAGCAATTTGGTTTCACCTGCAACCAAATGACAACAGAACGAAGAATTTGTAGGAACAAAATGCACTTCCGCAGCCTGAACCCATGCCTAGGACCCTGTGGCTCAGATACAACATCTATGCAAGAAATATTATGCAGAATCAACAGGCTGAGCTGAATACTAATCTAGCTTTATCACATAACCAACAATCTGATGTGGCTCTTAAGCTATCACTCTCTGAGGAAATCATATAGAACTCAGAGCTTAAGCACAAAATGGTACATTTGAATAATGACTATACAGCTGAATTTGAAAGGATGTAGAAAATAAGTTATTTATTGATGGGAGTTCAGACTTTCATTTTGTCTGAGACAGTGAAATTCAACATAAAGTGGTGCCTTAATTGCCTTACAATTGTTTAAAAGTGAACCACACCAAAATTGTCCATCAATATATGTGCCATAATACAACTTCACCATTTAGTCAGGGGTCAGCACTTTGCCCATAAAGTGGATAGTCACTTCCAGCTCTGGGTACATTTTCCTTGCATGTTTCTAGTCGACTTGAGAGATCACAGCACTGCAAATTTCATGTCCAAGATGAATAGAACATTATGATGAGGTTCAGGGATGCCTTCACAAGTAGATCCAGATGTGCTTTCTCTACAGACAATCTTCATAAAGATGATAATGCTAGAGACACGTTCTTACATATTCGGTCACGAATCGGCTCCTGCACAAAGAAATCAACACTGAGGAAAATCCTTATCTAACATAAAGAAGGGGAGTCAATCATGTCAAATATTTGGTATTACCTCTTTTTCTGGCATCTGGAACTTTGACTTCGTAATTGTCTCAAATAGGAAAATATATCTACAACAAAAATCATTATATAATCAATATCAATGTGATGCAAGTATAAGTTAATATAATTTAAAGCAGTAGAAGACTTAGTATAACTCATGGATATTATTATTTTAAGCTTATAGTATAAACAAAAACAATGTATCAATCGAGGGCAAGTTGGCAACAGCCATGACTCGGGCATAGGGAAAATGTTTTCAGCAACACCGAAAGATTAATTCCAATTATAGGAGTTCGTTGTTAACTGCAAGCGCCCTCTTTAAATAACATATAACCTAAAATGGAACAGATGGCTGTGGATTCCGCTGCTTGCATCACAATAGCAGTCAACCATCTATGATGCAATGCTTGGACATAACACAAAACAGTTATGCTTTATTTTTAGTGAGAAGAAATAGTCACTATTCAATGACTTTGAATTACCACAAAGAAAAAATGGTTTTACACCAAGCAACAATTTACATCTTTGCAATGCTAATAGATATCTAGGACTAGGATATTCAGCTGCCTTCCTGGCATCACCACAGCATTTCCACAATTTTTCATGCAACACATGCAGACAATGGCACACATTTTGGTAGCTTTTTAAGAAGGGAAACAAAAGGTGACTACCGTGTCAAATGCAGAATGATGTTTAGAATTATAGACACAGGACACAATATATTTCACAAGACAACTTCATATAGAGTTTCTAAACTTAAAATCAAAGAGAACACACCTACTGGATGAATGAAGAGTACAAAGTCATTATAGATCCTTGCTGTTAGACTTAGAAAGATGGTGTTTTTCACAAAAATTGAAGAAGGAAGAAGACATATTTGGAAAGCAGAGCTTTGTGGTTAGACACATGGTAAATTTCACAAAAATGAACAAGTTTTTCTTACATAATCATATCTATTATTTCAAGCAAAACAAAATAAAGACACAAATTATGGGCTCAATTACAAGACATACCGCCAAGCAAGCTCACAAACAAGTTCTTCAGGAGCATCAGGGAGGACCTACATGTTTTGACTCATTAAGGTCAGATGTATACATATGACTTCACATTTAGAAGCATGATAAGATCAATCCTTGACAAAGTTTACCTTGTCTTCGTATGGATTGCAATGATCTTTGAACCACAATCTCAAGAACTCCTGAGAAAAATGCATTATACTGACTATTAGAAAACTATTGCTATGGCTCTCTAATTTATAAGTTAAAAATAACATAAGGAGCTTAAAAAGTGAATAATGCCAATGAGTATGCGACATTACTAAGATAGGTCATCAAATGCATGTTGCATACCAAGAGCCATACAAAGGTGATATACATCAAAAGAAAAGCAAACCTTATCAATATTATCAGGTTCAAGACCACATTGAAACCGCTCCTCATAAGTATTTGCAATCCAATATCTGCTTGAATCAGGGGTATGTACCTTAAATTTTGATGAAAAGAGTATTAATTTATGAAAATGCAGAAAAAAAAAATTCTTATTAAATCTCCACTACATATATCATAACCAACCTCGTCAATCAAAAGAATTGTCCCATCAGGTCCCTTTCCAAATTCATACTTTGTGTCAACTAATATAAGGCCATGTTCACTAGCTATGCGCTGCAGTAGCAAAAGGATGGAAAAGCTAATGAAATGCTTGAATTACAATAACTGGAAGAAAATGAAACTGATTGATGCAACAGAACTTTTAGTGAATTCTTTATATATAACAGTAATATGTATGAATGTCAGAATGTATCAAGTGACCAAAATTATATATTCACATCTGCATCATGACTCATGAGTAAGAAACATGAAAGTCATCAAATTAGTTGGAGAGTTGTGATATTCAATGTCATCAATTGATGAAAATAAGTGTCGCATAATTAAAAATACAGAAGAGCTGACGTAGTGATGTGATAACAAACAAAACAAAGTAATATAATATCTATGATTAATATCATCGTCATGAACAAGGCTGGAACTAGGAAGATTTTGGGAACCACATAGAACTGTTGCCCAAAAACTTCTTGTTGATAATCAATCTATTCTGATTTCTGACAGTTATAGAGTTAAGGTCAATTACTTAAATTGATGAATGAAAAGGTAGAGTTAGTCACCTGTCCATATTCAAATAAGCTCAATGCTTTTTGACTTGTTTCGCCGTATTCGTCTTGTGTCATTAGACCCCGCTCAACTATCTGAAAATGAGAGATGGATACAGAATGGCCAAACAGCAAGATTGAAGCAAAATGGTATATCAGGCATCAGGGAGAAAATAAACACTCACTATGTAGAATTGCTGACTTATGCATTATTACAACATATACTGTTGAACCTAGAGAGGGCTAGAATTAAAATAGTTCCTCAGTTTCTAGAGTGTTTCCACTATAATAAACAAAGAACATGTGTTATATGTAGCATGCTCTAAAATTTCTGCATATGTTTAAATAGTAAGCATCATGTGACAAATAGCATATTAAGAAATATATGCCATCTTACTTGAGTTCAAACCTCAAAAAATAAGAAGCCTCATACCTCCCTTCAGGCAATGACTATTATGTTCAAGACTATCAAACACAGAGAACTGATAAAATCATATGCTAGAAGTGTAAAAGAGATAACAAACATTAGAATGAATGTATTTAAATGATTATAGAGGAGATTAGCATAAAGTTTGAGAAACTTGTAGGGATGTTGCAGTTCCAGTATCACCTTTCCTCATTTGTTAAAGCAGGCAAGAAAACCACTAATTTCATATACCCTATACTCATTTGGTCGACAATCAAAGATGGCTCCCTTCCATCCAACGCAAGAGAACTCGCTACATTTGTTTGGATGAACTAACCTCTAAAGATTGAATTTTACTTGTTTTTGGGTTAAACAATGAACTGTACAACACTGCACATCCATCTTGTGATGCTGGACAAATCTGAGACCAATTATCTGGATTGGTTATAACTTAAAGTGTTTAGGCCTACTCCTACATTGGCAAAGAGTTCGTAACACAAACATTGTTTCCCTAACTAAATTTTATATGAGCAACAGTTCATATCCAATAGCTATAGATCACAAGTACCTACTTCTAGAAAGTGAAGATCATGAAAATAGCTATTGTTAGTCTTAATTGGAATATAAGAAGTACCATATCCTTCAAAGAGCATTGCGAGAATTAACAAGACAACAGCAGCAAATAGAGAATACAGAAATAACAAGAGGTTATCATTTCAAATTTACCTCACGTGGGGTTACTGGGACATCATGATCTTCAGCCTTAGTTGTTGGAGTGAGTATATTTGCAGATAGCTTTTGGTTTTTAATCATGCCTACAATATGTCAATATACTCAGAGATCGCCAAGCTTAAAAGGTGAAGTTATTTAGTTCAACTAAGTTCCGCAAACAAAAATGAACTAAACGTGACCGGGTTTTGAATTCTTGTCAGAAATGAAACTTGTCCGATATAATAATTGAAAATTTTGAAGTGTTTCTTAGACAGATATTGCTGCTACTTATGAAGACTATAGAAAAACAAGATTATAAACCTTGGATAATAAAAAGACCATGCCATTTAATTTGAAAATCAAGAAAAGGAGGAAGAAAAAGAATGTACCATCTGGGAGAGCATTGCCACAGTAATTTCTTACACCTTTGTTGTAGACTGTCCATAATGATGTATCTGTACTTCCAGTGACATAACCTCTAACTACAAATAAGCACTTTATTAGGAATATGTAGATAGTGACTTTCGAGAGGGAGTGCAAGTGCACACATTCCAAAAAAAACAGACATTCTTATTGCTTATGAGGATAACACGACGAACTTATGCCCCAGTAAGAAAAAATTGATCAAGCACCACTGTTTTAAATTCTTGTATAATAATTCTACCAACTTAATAAGTTGATTGAGTTTATTCGCCTATTATCTAAATAGTATAAAGCTATAAACTAGCATCTTAATCTTAATACTCACCAACAAACTCAACAGGGAAAACAGAGCATTTCTTCGCAATGGTTACATTCCTATCAGGCCTTGATACCACTGCATTTGGAACTATATGGCTAGTCTTATCAAACCACCACAAACTAGTCTCATTAAGAACCTGAAATTTGAAATTTTTTAATTAAAACACATCCATAACAGTTTTTCTTCCAATTTGGTATCCTAGAGGGAATAACAACATAAATAAAGGAAAAGATCAAAAACAAGACCTGTCCTTTGAAAGGAATAGACGCAAGAACCCGATCAAAAGCACTTTGTCGATCAGTAGTAACAAGAACAAGATAATTACCAGCATCATAAATGTCTCTAACCTACAAAATTCCAATTTAACAAGTACATTAATAAATCAAATGCAAGGGAAATAAGGGTTGTGGGTATGGCGTGTATGCAGCATAACAGTTTGAAAATTTCAATAATAAAAACTACCAAACCTAAGAAAAAAAATATGAGTCTAGAGTAAATGGGAGGTAACCTTTCCTCTAATCTTGGATGTGAGAGCAGGAATACTAAGATGAAGATTGGTTTCAGAAAGGCAGTTTGATAATGATGTTTGAGCAGCTTGAATTATAGAATCTCTGTAATCACTATTGTTAAGTGAATCAATGAGTGGTGGTTGTTGAAGTGACATCTTCAATGAAAGAGAACAAGTTTTGATCTTTGGCTTCATTATTGTTGATTTAGAAAAGAAGAAAGAGGGAATGAGTGAGGTTTTGTTGAGGGTTTTAGAAGGGTTTAAGCTTGGTAGCTTGAGTTGAGTCGCCATTTTGTTTTTTCTGTCGGTTTCAGAACAATCTCACCTTCTTCACTGTTAAAAAACCAGAAAACATTGGTCAAACACTCAAATAGTCAAAATTAGTCAAAATTGGTCAAGCCTTGTTTGAAAATAAAAACCCACGTCCCTCAAAAGGTAAAACACACGCTAATCTTTGTAAGCTTAAACCCTAATCGCCGACAGAAACACCACCTTCGCCGTCGACAATGGCAACTACAGCTCAATTCCTCATGTTTTCTTCTACCCCTCTTTCTAAAACCAACACTCTTAACTACTCTTCCAATCGCATTACAACCTTTAAACCGTCTTCTTCTTTCTTCTTCAAACAATTTCCAAGCAAATCCTTAACAATAAAAGCAATTATCTCCCAAGAAAAATCCATAAAAACCCAAACTTCAAACAACAATAATGATCAATTCAAACATTGTTTTAGCAAATTTGAAGATGGCTTTCTTTATTGTGAGAATAATAAAGTGGAAGATATATTCAATTCAGTTGAAGAAAGTCCATTTTATCTTTATAGTAAACCTCAGATTAGTAGAAATGTTGAAGCTTATTCAGAAGCATTGGAAGGGTTAGATTCGATTATTGGATATGCGATTAAGGCGAATAATAATCTGAAAGTTTTAGAGCATTTGAGAAAGTTGGGTTGTGGAGCTGTGCTTGTTAGTGGAAACGAATTAAGATTAGCTCTTCGAGCAGGATTTGACCCAACAAAGTAAATACATTTTTTTCTCTTTATGTTATTGGTGCTTTTAATAATTGATTGTTTTGTTTCGTTATTCAATGATTAACGAATGTCATGTTGTATTATTCTGGATTTATAAAGAAATGGGTTGAGATCGAGCTATATAAGAATTTATTCCATGATGCATTGATGCCAAGTCAAGTATATATAATATATGCATGAGAAAGAGTTCATTTTAAACGTTGTTTCTCGAATTTGAATTATTCTAATATGCATTATGCCCAAAATGTCTACCAAAGAGCACTGAGCAAATTAGTAGTTCATTTAGGGTGTTTGGAATGTAATCCTGCTTTGATAAGTTGAGTCATTCTTTAGTAGTTCAGTTATCATGCGTCATGTCTCAAAAATAACATACTAATCTTTAGCGCCATGCATTGAATGTAGGAAAAGAAATTAAAATGTGTTATCAGATCTATGTATCGAAATCGCCTTGAAATGTGTAGTACAGATTTGGGGCTTGAAAGCTCTGAACCAGAGTTGTCGATACAATACTTGTCACGTATACGCATTCAAAATGGATTGATTTTACTTCTTTAAAGAATCTAGAAGATTCATGTTGAAAAAAAGTTTTAAGGGTAGTCAAAGCAAAATGTCAACCTATATGACTTTCATATCTTCTTGTCTCTTGGATTTTTATAGTTATTAGGAAATTCGTGATCATATTTAATTTGCATGGTGTTTACCTAGTAGATGTTTAATTGACTCGTTAGGTTAAATTTCATCATTTGCGTGATTCTCAATTTGCATAACATTGTGAGTGATATTCTTTTCTCATCAATCATTGGATAATGGTCATGTTAGTTACCTTTTACTGTTTGGTGCAATGAGTATAGTATATGGTTTAACATTCAACTTAAAATTTTGAAGACCAGGTGTATATTTAATGGAAATGGAAAGCTATTGGAGGATCTGAAGCTAGCGGCCGAAGCAGGCGTTTTTGTTAATGTGGATAGCGAATTTGACTTAGAGAATATTGTGGAAGCAGCAAAAAGTACTAAAAAGAAGATTAATGTATTACTTCGAATCAATCCAGATGTAGATCCTCAGGTATGTGGTTTTCTGTTGAGATAGAGATAAGATGAAAACAAAAAGGAACTTAAACTTAACCCTGTGTGGTGAATCTAAAAGACAATGTTTGGAAACCTTTGTGATTTAGTTAAATGGCTAGATCACTTAAACTGTGTGACACTCTGACCAAAGAGCAGAGTCACAATGGTATCGCTCTTCCCATCACCTCGTAGTGAGTTTTCCATTTATTGGTAATGTCATTTTGGAATGCTCACAATTTTTCATGTAGCCCTGCATAGAATTTTTAGATGTAGGAGAATTTTAACTTTTTGGCTGTGGGGTACCCCTTTCATCATGTAGTAATAGTACCTTATTGTGCCTTCTACTTTCAAGGTTCATGCATATGTTGCCACTGGGAACAAGAATTCAAAGTTTGGTATCAGAAATGAGAAGCTGCAATGGTTTCTGGATGAAGTGAAGGCACATCCTAATGAGCTAAAGCTTGTAGGGGCACATTGCCATCTTGGGTCTACTATTACCAAGGTAACTAAAGGCCGTTCACCAGCTTCTTTTCCTTTTATGATGTGAGCATTCACCGCAATTGCAGCCAACAATAGATTGAAAATGGTCATTTTAAAAAATTTAGCCTGTATAATATATGTGGTATACAATTAAAAAAGCTGGATATTTTTGTTGTAAATTTCACACTAGTGTAGAAAAATGATTTGCAGTTAAAACATTTTCTATTTTGAGATTTTGGATAAAGCTGTTCTTAGTGGTCCTTGATGTAGATTTTTGTTGTAGATTGTTGATCTCTATCTTTCTTTGTTTGATGTACCTTGTTTTTCTTTTTGGTTCCTTTGACCAGGGATATCTCATCCCTAGGCTTTGGTTGTATTTAACTTTTTCGATATGAATATATTATGCTCGTTTACCTCTCTCCAAAAAAAAGAAGTGAAAGACTAATATATTTCTCCTCCTGCACAATTTATATACTCTGAAAGTGCATAGTGCACTCTGTTTCTTTCTTCTTTTTTCGTACCGATCACATAATCTGTATTGCCAACTATGCCATCAATTCCACTCAACCAACATTTTTACCACTAATATGGTAGCCTAGTTTTTGTTCTATTCTTACTTTTACTCTGAATTTTTTTTTTAATAAAAGGAACTGAAATACATCTTGGAGTTGACCTCCCTATGAGATCAGTATCCAGTTGTGGTTTGATGATATCAGGTGGAGCTTCATTCTAATAGTAAGAGGAAGCTGCAGAGGCTCCAAACTTAGCTAATACATGTGCTACAGAGTTCCCTCTCGATACACTGATATTAAATTAAAATTAACAAAACAAGGAATTAAACTATTGATATCTTTGAACAACGAATGAGCTGTCCAAACTGCTTCTTCTCCTTCATTTAAACAAGGAATTAAACTCTGAATTTTTCATGCTTGATGACACATATTGACATGATACATATTTGCATTAATGTGGCTTCCCTATTTTAAATCATACGCATGTATGGTCTCTTATCGGATGAAAACATTGAACCATCTCTAATCTGTAATCTCTATACAAATTTGTTAAGGACATACAAACAAATTCATTATTTTATGAAAGTCTTAATCGAGTTGCACTTATAAGTTCAATATGCTTCCTTGTGTTTACTTTTGGTATTTTTTCTAGGTGGACATATTCAGGGATGCTGCAGTCCTGATGGTGAACTATATCGATCAGATCCGAGCCCAAGGCTTTGAAATTAAGTATCTGAACATTGGAGGTGGTCTTGGTATAGATTATCATCATGCTGGTGCAGTCCTACCAACACCTATGGATCTCATCAACACTGTGAGCCTAACATTTAACTTTTAAAACCTGTATTCTTTCTAATGTATACACTGATAGTAGCTCATATATCTTTGTCAAACTATATATAAACCTTTGACAGAATGTCCAGAGTAAATAGTTTTTTATTTGTGTAAGTGATATATTTTCCATATATGAACATATAACTTCCACTTAAAGGTGGGACAGAGAAAGTATGGAAATTGACAAGGGCGTTTGGTAACCAAAACTTAATTGACCTCTACTTGAAAAAGGAATAGACTTAACAGTCAGTTTGGCTAGTACAACTATTTTAAAGCTATATGCTAAAACGTTAGCTTGACAACAGATTACTTTGGCAGTCAAAACATTACCCCTAACCTTGCAGCAACTGATAATCTTGAAATAATTATGTTTCTGGCAATCAGGAATTGGTGGGATTTTAAATTTTCCCATCAGATACGAAAAATATAAAGATACAATTTGAATTAGGCTCAGAAATATCATGGGAGCCAGAGATCTAAATTTCTTTACAAATTAGGGAAATTTTCAGTTCTGAATAGTATCTCATAGAAACTCCAACCCCTCACTAAAAAGATACAAATGAAAATTAAAAACTCAGAATTTCTTTATGGGTGTGAGATCTGAATTTTGACCAAATATGGGTAATTATTGTCAATCCGTCGCAATGATTCACCCAAAATACTTTTAAGTCATGATGAGTACAATGGTTTTGATTAGATGTGTTAATCATCTTCTTGGAGTTTTTTGTCAGATCAGATTGCTGCGAATTGGAAAGAGAAAACCAGAGAAGGCGTGACAACTTATTTTGGAGAAAAGAGATGTGTGTGTTTTTTGAGAGAAGAGAGAAATTTTTAAAGAGGAGAAGATTGAGACGTGTTTTTTTCAAAGTCACTTGGAGCAAAGTATTTGCTACAAAGGCCGTGCTTGTTTGTTCAGCGAAGTTTTACACCCGAAACCATCAAGAAAATAGAAAAAAAAAAACTTACTTCTTGGTGGGGTATATTTCTCAATAGTATGGTATCATAGTGCTAGGAGGGCAAAACTAGTCTTGCTTTAAAATGACGCTAAAACTTTGCACTGGGCATCGTTTAATTTGGACTGATTATAAGCTTGAGATGAGGGCTTCCTTCCTGAATTTGAGTGATTATTAGCAGCGTATGAGTGGATATGTTCAAATACCAATTATCCAAGTATTTCCCGGTGCCAAGTTTTGCAGGTAAAACAAGCAGAGACAAAAACGTAAATCGGTTGGCCCAACCATGTTAACTCTATTATTATATTACTTATTATAGCAAGAAAGTAACTTAGTATGGTGTTGCCAAACACCCTCATACAAAACAGTCACAATAGTTTATATTGTATCTATAGGAAGAAATCCTGGTATGTTCAACTGTCTTTAAAGCCTAGGCTTAGTTTTGACTCTGCTTATAATGTTTGCACTTTGATGCTTGCAAATTTGGGCTGGTGGTGTCGGTCTTTAAAACAGTGAATTGTAATTTCAAGGCATTGAACCTGCAAGAGCATGAGATCACTTTGCTGCTGTGACTTGCATTTTTATTCCTTCTCTCATTGATTGATTGCAATAACTTTGTTGTAATTTCTTGTTCCTATTGGTATTTCAGTGAATTTCGTTTTGATATGTTGATTACTGTTGCAGGTCCGGGATTTGGTTCTCTCTCGAGATCTTAATCTAATCATTGAACCTGGGAGGTCACTTATTGCCAACACTTGCTGCCTGGTTTGTCGGGTCACTGGGGTCAAAACAAATGGAACAAAAAATTTCATTGTAGGTACTGGTAGCATGGCCGAGCTTATTCGACCAAGTCTTTACGATGCATATCAAGTAAGTTACTGAAGCAAAAGAAACTCTGCTTAATGTTTTCATACTTTAGGGAAGGATTGACAAACTGCTGTATGTCATCAAATATTTTTGGGACCATTTAGGTTCTAGCTCTCTGATTTGACCTTGGAAATTTTGAAGAATCATCAACACATTCACTGTGCTATGTATTTCCTTCATTGTGCTAGAATGTCGGATTCTCCTTTTTTACCTTGTTACTTGTGAATAAGTAAACTATTGTTACATATGATGCTCGTGCAACTGTGCAAGTTATTTTTTCAAAATTCAACAACCATGGTCCTCCTCTTACATTCTTAACAATTATATCTACCTTAAATGTTTCGTTAACTGAAAGAAATGCTATATGTTGCAGCACATAGAGCTGATTTCTCCGCCATCACCTGGGGCACATGCTTCTACATTCGATGTTGTTGGCCCTGTATGTGAGTCAGCAGATTTCTTGGGGAAGGATAGAGAGCTTCCAACACCAGATAAGGTTAGGAAATATTCTATTTGTTAGCTTCCCAGTGTAACTTCTAATTTGTTGCTCACAACTCACAATTAGGTTTTATTGTTTAGGGAGCTGGCTTTGTGGTTCATGACGCAGGAGCATATTGCATGAGCATGGCGTCCACTTACAATCTTAAGATGCGTCCATCCGAGTATTGGGTATGGATTTTGCTCATTTCTACCTTTTTTTTCCTTCCTACGGTGTGTAAAATGTGTATGGCTACCATACTTATTTTCTGATAAAAGAAATTTTAGCAAACCCACATGTTGCCATTGGCTTTCTTCATTGCGCTGAAATTCAGTACAAGATATATCTCTGGCAAGGATTAGCTCATTGTAGTAGTTACATTGAATATTTTTTGGGGGATTTGTGCAGGTGGAGGAAGACGGATCTGTGGAGAAGATTCGGCATGGGGAATCCTTCGAAGACTATATGAGATTCTTCGATGGTCTCTGATTAGGGTATCGGCGAGCTTAATCAAATTGGACTGTAAAAGACTGTCTGCTAACTTGATTTAAACGGTGGCATTCGTGTAGTTTTGGCCAGCTTAATCGAGATTGGTTGTAAAAGACGGTCTGCTTACTTGATTTAAACAGTGGCAGTCATGTTGTGTTTGCATTTGTTTGTTCAAATTGATAAACATTGTTGCACCCTCCACATTAGTATCAGCCAAGTTATTCGAATTGGGTTGTAAAAGACTGTCTGCTCACTTGATTGAAACTGTGGCATTCATGTAGTGTTTGCATTTGTTTGTTCAAATTGATAAACATTGTTGCAACCCCCAAATCCACATTAGTTGTTTGTTGACCCTCAAATTCACCCTTAGATTGTGTTGTCAGGTTTCCTCTTCAGATTTGGAAACCAGAATGTGGATTTGTATACTTGTTTTTCTCGCTTCATTGTATATTGATGTGGCAGAGTAAATGAGTTAATGTTCCAGATAGAAACTTTTCTTCCATGAGTTCTAAGCACTGACAACACTGGTGTAGCCATGTTATTTTTTTCAGGTGAACTTTTCTTTGTATAACAGTTTGAACAACCTGTTACACAACCCAGCCGTAGTTTCAATTACAACTGATCTTCTTGCTATCTGAAGAGTAGGCATTCTCTGCCAGACTATGAAACTACAACTTATCTTCTTGCTATCTGAAGTGTGTAGTCAAGCATTCCCTGCCAGACTAATGCCCGATGCTATCTCAACCTGTACACCAGATATGAATAATATACAACATAAATTAGTTGGAACTTAATACATAGAGTAACTTCAGAACTATTAATCTTCTTTTATCTCTAATTCATTGGCACCAATGTACTATTGTCACTTGTTGAAATATAAACTACATTGGTTATGAAGCTTCCAAGATTCTTTATAAACAGTCCTTGTAAACTCAGTCAATACTTAGTTGTCCACTCATGTCTATATTTTTTATATAACCAAAAAGAACATTGCCACAAACATGGATTGCATTCGGCATGAAGAAGCCATGATTCAGTATATACTAGGTAGTGCAAGACTTGGAATTTAAATAAAATGAAGGACTATAGGACTTTGAATGAAGTATACACTGTACATAGTTACAGGTAGCTCTTACAGATGATCCTGATACAAAAAGAATGCCCTCACCTTGAGTGCCATGGGAACCACCAAATCATATAAATGGAAGGTTCAGAACTTTACATACACAAACATCTTTTACATCAACCAGTGGATTACTTAAAGAAACAGTCTACATAAAAGGGTGGCGTGTTCAAGTTCACTGCCTACCGGTCTTTGTGGTTGCATTTTTCTATCAGAAGCAAGATTTTCAGAATATAGCTAGAGTGCCATCGATAATAGAGAAAACCATAACTTACAGCTTTTGTGTGAACGACCAAGCATTCTAATGTTATGAATTCAAGCCTTTGAAGCAATAACTGTATAAAACACTGGCAAGCCCAAGAAAAGCTAGCATGTAGTGATATTCAAAAAATTGCAATCATAAAGCATTCAACCAATTCAATCGACTAGAATAAAGTTGTAAAGACTAACGAGGATGGCAAGCAAGAACATTAGAAATAGTCATTAACTTCATCAATAAATATTTAAATGTCACCATCAGCATTTTTCTACCGGTTCTTGTCTTCTTACTTGATGGACTTCCTGTTAGGTTCATCTATGTGACGCAGCTGGTGGTCCTGGTGCTTGCTATGCCCAAGCTGGTCAGAACAATTCTTACGAATCTGCAGGCCTGATTCTTCATGGTTGTCATCCGACAATTTACCCAGTGAACGGGTCCTCCGTTTGTTCGAGAGTTTATCCAAACCTGAAGAAAGGTAGCCGTCGTCATTGAAAGGATAGCGCTTGTGATGCCTTGTTCCATGCTTGTTTCTTGGCACATCCTCATCATCGTCACTCGAAGGATCTGAAGTGTTAAAATCCGATGTTGAACCCCCACGCCTGTATCTCCTTTCGTGCTGCCTCAGTATGTAAACTTTTCTTTCCCTGTTTTCATCTTCATCGCCTGAAGAGTCCGATTCTGAAGCCCAATGCTTCTGTCTCCTCTTGTGGTGTTGGGCGCCATGGCACTCATCATAACTCGAACTGTTTGATGTGCCAGAATCTAACCTTGAAATCTGATGATTGTGTTTTTTGTGGTGCCCTCCTCCGTTATTTCTCCTCACGATATCCACACCATCATCACTAGAAGCGTCGGAACAGCGAGAATCTGATCTAGAAACCCGATGCATGTGGTTCCTCTTGTGCCGTCTAGCTCCATGATTTTTCTTTCTCACATTCTTCCCATCATCATCACTTGAAGTATCACTGGTACTAGAATCTGATTTTGAAATATGATGTGTGTGTCTCCTTTTGTGGTGCCTTAGTCCATGACCATTTCTTGTCCTATACTCGTCATAATCACTTGTAGAATCTGAACTCAAAGTGTGGTGCCTGTGCCTTCTGTGCTGCCTTGCTCCATGACTTTTTCTTGTCACATCTACATCATTATCACTTGAAGAATCTTCTGATCCTAAAACCTGATGTTTGTGACTTCTATTGTGTTTACTTCTCTTCCTCCTCTGACCTTCATCTGAGTCACTCTCATATTCATCATTGTTGCTGTCCTCACCAGTACTTGATGACCATTTCTTTGACTTTCGCCTTGATTTCTTATCCTTCTTCTTGTCATAGTGAGATGAAGAATCGGAATGAATATGTTTCTTGTACTTCTTGTGGGTCCTTTTTTTCATATTTCTGTCCTGGTCATTATCGCCATTGTCAGAACCTGACACTGATTTTCTTTTTCGATGCTTAGCAGTTTTCAGCTTCGCCACAATTGCTTCACGATCAGCTTTTGCTTTTGCAGCAGCTTCAAGCTTTTGTTCCCATTTCAATCGGGCTTCCTTAATCTCCAGAACTCTCTTCTTTTTCTCTTCAACCAACTGCATGAACTTCTTGCTATCCATTTGGACGTAAAAACAAAGTCAATACCTGCATGGTTGTAAGATGATGACCAGAAGTGCATCTCACAAAAGAGAAAAAACACTGTTAGCTTTTTCCAAGACAATTAAATTACAACAGTTTCATTTACAAGTCATTAATCAAACACTTCACTTTTAGATGCATGTGAGGGAAATTAGTCATGGGTTTTACTCGTATTAACTTAACAATACATCATTTATCAAAAGGAAATTATTAATGGGTTTTACTCACAAAAACTTAACAATATATCATTTATCTTCTTTATCGAAAGGAGCATGCAATCTACCACAATAAACAGACACTTAAGACAAACTCTTTCTTACCTTATGCAAAGTAGATGTGTTGATAATCACAGACCTGCCCACTTAACCTCTCCTTAATTTTGGAGTCAAAATCTGA
>JABWDY010009353.1:0-20079 GCA_013358455.1 Thalictrum thalictroides | reverse complement strand
AATAATATAGATCTGGTTTTGGCTTGGTAGTTATAGTCTATAGGATCAGATTCGGGTTGGGGTCGGATTCAAATGTCAGAACCAACAACTCTGACAATCCAAGGGATGCAATTCTCAGAGTTAGGGCACATACATCATGTCAGTAATCAAGTTTTAGGGCTTTGAGAGCAAATATCATCCCAATTTCAAGATAAGGAAATTAAAAAATTGGGCCAAATGCTGTAATAATTGGAATGAAAACAACAACAACATCAACAACAAAAGACTTTAGGAAAAAAAATTGAAGTTATTACTAAAATTATTGGATCATCACAGAAATCTCTGATCTTAATTTCCTATATATCAGTTCTGCCTCATGGTACTGTCAACTGTGTAACCTGAAACAAAGATAACAAACATAGATTAAGAAACAACAGCAATTCAACCAAAATGTACACAACAAAGATAGAAAGACCAGTTCTTAGTTTCTTACTTCCACATTTAGATCCATGAGTAAGACATATGCCACAATACTGCACAACATAAACTAATTTCTCCATACTGAACACAATCTCATCAGTTTTTAGGTATGTTCTTGCAAATACAAGGAACATTCGCGCGCGCAACCTCAACACAACAATCCTGTGATGGCTCTATCCTTCCTGATGCATTTTTCGTGAAAAACTTGCCGCATTGTTGTACTAGACTTAGGTAATCATCTTGACAAGATTGCGACAATGAAACCTGTGGGATGGAAATTAAAATACCAACCATGAAAATAATTGCGTAAACCATGTTTGAAATGCTAAGTAATCTCATTTCTAACTCAAAGGTGAATGAGTGTTTAGGCCATTGATTAGAAACTTGTTATGGACAATTGCATATCAATTTTGCATGAAAATGGTTAGTGTTCAATCTCCAAGTGTAAGAAGTCTTTTTCTTTCCATTTCCAAGTGTACTATAAGATGCTGCCACGTGTTCATGTAGCTTAATTTGGAACATCTAGACCATACATTGTGTTTGTCTGTCTAATAAAATCTGGGTTGTTTATCTTTTCTCGAGATTATCATCAACCCAGCCCTATCATGTTCTATGAGTGTTGGGATAATCAACTATTTGGATTTGGGTATATTTTGGACTTAAAAGGTCTAGTTTGAGTCCAATATATAAGCCCAACCTAGTTGAAAATGTCGACGTACATAGGAATTATGAGAAAACAGATAAATCCGAAATTTCGACACAGGGATTTTGAATAATGCAAATATTCCGATATCCGATCTCTGAAAAAACAGAATTATTTGTCGAATATCAACGATATTTTAATGGAGTCCATGGGCTTTACTTGGGCTCAAAGTAGAGTCTATGAATTACATGGACTCAAAGTAGAGGCTATGAATTACTTGGACTGCAATGGGCCTTTTTCACCGCCCAATATAAAACTATTCAGATTCCCAAACCAACTCTAATTCCCGCGAAAAAGATTTCCGATTTCGAAACCAACTTGACATACCAAAACCTATAAAAAATAACCAAAACCATCAAACATGTTTGCAAGGTTCTCTGTAATACTTGTAAACACTCTTTCTTCTTCTTCTTGTTCATCATCATTCAACATGATGAGACCTCCTTTTGTTCCTTTTTGGCCACAAGCAAAACAACTTATTACCTTCCCATCTTATTTCTCAACTCATTATCACTATCATCAACCATCGGCTTTTTTCGCAACGATGAATACCCACCAGCATATAAAGAAACCAATGTGTTTTTATTTTACACATGGAAAGTGTACAAAGGTAACAAAAAAGGGTTAATATGCATAACCCACAATTTTTTTTTCTTGTAGACTAAGTGTTTGATTAAATGTTTTAGAGAAGTTAATGGAAGGTGATTTTTTTATGGTTTAATGTATTTATTTGAAATTTGTTTTTTTATTTGTAGATGGATGATCCTGCTCATATGGAGAGATTTGATCATGATTCTTCAGTAGGAGTTCAAGTGGATTCTGGTGAATTGAAACATGTTGGAGAGATGAATACTACTGGTAGAAGGAAACCATTGTGTTTGTACTATACTCATGGAAAGTGCACAAAAGTAAGATTTATGACTCCAAACTGTTAAGGAGATGTTCACCGAAAAAAAACTGTTAAGGAGATTTATTTAGTTGGATTTATATGATGGGTTTTAATTGAAACTCGTTTGTTTTGTAGATGGATGATCCTTTTCATGTTGAGATGTTTGACCATGATTGTTCGCTGGGGCTTGAAGTGGATGTCCATGCATTGGAAGGATTGCAGTCTCAACAATTTGATTATCTATTGGTGCTTGACTTGGAAGGGAAAGTAGAGATTCTTGAGTTTCCTGTTATAATGATTGATCTCAAGACTTTGAGATTCGTCGATTTCTTCCATAGGTTCAATTTCTAACTTGAACATATTGGGTGCTCTTTTGAATTGACAAAAAAGAAATTATGCTTGACTTCTTTTTCATTTTCTTTTGATTTCAGATTTGTGAGGCCAGTTAAAATGGATGAGCAAAGAGTAAACGAGTATATTGAAGGAAAATATGGGAAAATCGGAGTTGATCGGTAAGACTTCCAAAGTAACGTACTATAATTATAATATCTCTGTTTCAGTATGATATTACCTAAGGATAAGCATATAGTATATCAGTATGAAATATTTACCTGTAGTTTCTTACCTATATTATATTCAGGATGAGAAAAGGCAGAATGTTTTGCAAATTTTTGAGTGAACTTTATTCAGTTAAATGAAATCTGAACCCAAAGTGTACTGAAGATAAAACTTTCCAAACTGAAACGTTTTTCAATAGTGGCATATTCAAATTTTAATAAAAGTTCATTTTGTATATTACAGCAAAATTCATGCCGTCCTATTATGTATTATTGTTCATATACCATCGCATTCAGTATGTGTGTTTCCTCCAGAATATACAGTGGTTCACTTTTCCATAATTTCATTTGTTCTACGTATAAGAATGAACATGTACTGTCTAAAATTTTGGTTCATGTTATCATATTTCCTTTGGTAATAAAGTCGTAGCTTAATGTTTTTATCTTATTTTCAGTGTCTGGCATGATACTGCTATCACATTCCAAGAAGTTCTTCAGGAGTTTGAAGATTGGATGGCCCGTAATAACTTGCGGGACAAAAAATCTGGAGGATCCCTTCTTCGAGCAGCATTTGTTACTTGGTACGTTGGCTTATTTCACTATTATGTTGCATAGTTTCTTACTGACCTACTCTCCTTAGTTTTAGATGAAAGACACTGCTTGTGATTAGTTATGGAACACTCTCCTAATTTTAGAATTATTTGTCTGTCTGCTAATTAAGTAATTGTGTGTTTTTTTTTTTTCATTTTCATTACAAGCTTTGTCTTCCTGTACCTGTATGTGGATTTTTATACCATACAGGTATGGTCAGATATTAGATAGTTGTACCAAAGGAAACTGACTTTTCTTATTCAATATCACAAGATGAAACTGACTTTTGGTTGATCATTTAATGCCCATCCCAATAAATAATCTAAGTATAGTAATGGATGTCCCTATCCGTCCTAATTTATCAACTGATTAGATTTTAATTTCGTGGGCCAAGCAGTTTATCTTCCCTTCCTACAGCAAGGACTAGAAATGATTGTCTCGCTTTAACAATGATATAACATCAAAATCCACAGAGAAATACATGATTCAAACATCTAAATTCTTCTCTTTTTATTTTCTTAAGTGGTAATTGGGATTTGAAGACAAAGATACCACAACAATGCAAAGATTCAAATATAAAGCTACCCTCATACTTCTTGGAGTGGATCAATCTGAAAGATATTTATCTAAACTTCTACAAGAGGGAGGTAAGTGTACATTGAATTACTAAATTGTGCAAAGCGTTATTTTTATATTTTTGCTTTGACAATTGAAGGGTTAAAGACAGAGTAAGCATGCAAGGTTCTTTCTCTTTAATCACTTTTCTCAGTTATAGAAATTCTAGATACTAAGCCGCTCCATAATTGTATCTTTCTTATGTTGCTAGGCCCGTGGAATGAGAACGATGATGGATGAACTTCAGATTCCATTGTTGGGAACTCATCATCTTGGTATTGATGATTCAAAGAACATTGTCCGGGTTATGCAGCGTATGCTTTCTGATGGTGTAGTCATGCAAATTACTGCAAGACGGAGTGTGAGTTCTCATGGAACTGTTCAGTTCCTTTTTAAGAATCGGATCAGGTAACCTCCTGCCAGTCAAGCAAATTTGTCTACTATGCTTGTAGGAAAGACTCCTTGTTTCTCTCAGGCTTCGGCACTGTAATCTCATCTCTTACCTTGCTAAAAAATCGATCCCCATGGTGCCGTTTTTCCAACTATGAAGCATGGCTAAACGATCCTACTCACATTGGATACTTTTTGTATTTGTTTTGTTTCCTTTTTACCATCTTTCTTCTTCAATTAGTACAGTGAAGTTGGGTGGTGTATCGTTGTTCAGTAGAAGGTTGTGGTTGTTAAAGTTTTGTATATCTGTAGAATTTTGTTCAACATTTCATTTCAATTTAATGCTTATTGCAGAACTTATCCTTTGGTAATATATGTTACTTGTTAAGTTTGTAAAATGGGCTGTTATATTACATGATTTTAATCCCTGTGTTTCTTTTGTTGGAATGAGTAGTGAAGGTGTGGGATGGATTGTTTTTTGGTTCCTTTGTTTTGTTCTACAAGCTTTTCATGTGATTTTGTTCAATGTCAATTGCCCTGATGGTTGATGGTGACGATCTAAAGTCACCATGATATAAGTATGTGGTTGATTTTCTTTCCTTTTCTGTTTTGGAATAATTATTAGTATGGAATCTAAAGTCAACAATTGCCTCATGTTATGCCTGATTCCCTTTCGAATAGTTTAGATATGATCATCATTCTTTAAAATTATATATTGTTTAACTATTGTTTCATGAATGCTTGAGGTATTCATATCCTAGTTTGTTAAGATTTCCTGTTGCTCCTTTATCACATTTATCGGATACAATGTGTGTCCCATCTTAATGCTTCCTAAAACAAATCAACTGGACCAACTTATAGCCTTATAGGGCAACCAAAACGTACAAACAATACCAATTCTGATGGGGTATCTTACTTCTTTGCCTAGCTATATATTGTTGTCGTAGCAAGTTCTGAACCTGGGTTGTGGTAACAACTCGCACAGAATGTTTCAGCGATGCTAGTTTGCACGCAGTCCTTACTCTTTAGCAATTAATACTAAAGCTGTAAAATCATGAGGTTCCAAAGGAATTTACAATGCATTACTGTAGGAGAATGATGAAATCAGTCAGTACCAGGGGTAGTATTATAGGTTGATGAAGTGGTGATTTCGATATTCTTATCACCATCTAAATCTTCCAAGAGGTTCCAAAGGAAATCTCACCATCATATGTCCCTTTAGTGATGTTCTCATGTTTTATCAATCCTTCTGTAATTTTAGTTGTCGCAGAGTTTGCTGTTGACATAGGTAGAGGATGCTCGTGCTCAGCGGGGGTACCAAAG
This sequence comes from Thalictrum thalictroides, assembly GCA_013358455.1. Taxonomy (NCBI): domain Eukaryota; kingdom Viridiplantae; phylum Streptophyta; class Magnoliopsida; order Ranunculales; family Ranunculaceae; genus Thalictrum; species Thalictrum thalictroides. The sequence goes on along the minus strand of JABWDY010009353.1, from coordinate 14,552 downwards.
ATGATCCCACTATGAGTTGTCCCTTTTGTGATAATCTTGTTATCGACCTCTTCAATGATTTCAGTTGTGGAAGAGTTTCTGATTGAAAGCACGGGAGGTTGCTCCTGCTTACCTAAGGTTCTAAAGGATATCTCACCATCATGTGTTCCTTCTGTAACAGTCGGATGCTGCATCATCTCTTCAATGATTTCAGTACAAGAGGTAATTTTATCTGTTGATGAAGTGGTGCTTTCAATATCTTTGTTACAATCTAAATCTTTGAAAGAGGTTCCGAAAGAGATCTCACCGTCATATGTCCCTTTTCTGATGCTCTGATGCTGTATCAACCCTTCTGTAATTTTAGTTGTTGCAGAGTTTGCTGTTGACATAGGTAGGGGTTGTTCGTGCTCACTTGACATACCAAAGATGATATCACTATGAGCTTTTCCTCTTGTGATAATCTTCTTATATACCTCATCAATGATTTCAGTTGTGGAAGAGTTTGAGATTGAAAGCACGGAAGGTTGGTACTGCTCACTTGAGGTTCTAAAGGAGACCTCACCATCATTTGTTCGTCCTGATAGAGTCTGATGCTGTATCACCTCGTCAGTTATTTCAGTTGGAGCATTCTTGATGGGAAGAGAAGGAAGTTGCTCATTCTCTTCGGAGTGCAATTCCTGCACATCAGAGATTGAACCTTCTCTAGTGTGAGTTTCTCGGGGTTCTGATGAATGTGCAGTCGAAGTGGATTTGTTCCTTGAAAGACTATGGTGTGCAAGGCTGTACCATTTTGTGAGACCGTTCTCAATATGCTCCCTTAATTGTTCTTTTTTGGTTAACGATCTGTTCTTGTGAAGATTTTGGCGAGCAAGACTATGCCAGTGTTTGAGACCCTTTGCAATGCGCTCGGTGAATATTGTTTCCTTCATGCCCGAACCCATCTGCTCCACAAGAGAAAGACCATGTTTTACTGTAAAAGTATTGCCTTGTATTGCTGTGATCTTTATTTGCAGGAGCAGTCTAATTTTGAATTTTCATTGTACAGATTGAAATAGAACTATGATGTGGAGAAAGATTTGTGGGTGTAGATGTATGTTGTACCTGTGTGACGAGGGCATACAGAGGGAGTGTCACATAGCCACAAAGGAATTGAACGATCACACCCATGGCTATTCTCAGGGAAATGTCAACTGTCGTCCGATGGAAGCACGATCTTAGGCCATACTCATACTGTTGTGTCAATGGGAGTCAGCCTGAGTCCATATAAACTTTTAAACTTACGAACTTTTAAATACCTACCCATGTCCAGGTGAAGAAGGCCAGCTGAAAGGAGTTCTGCAATGAGGCTCAACAGCTTAGTGCACCGGATGAAATTATATAACTGCCACATATGATGAGTTTTCGAGTGAATACATGTTTAATTGATTGGTTGAGTTGAATTTTTATTTCTTTCTACAAATGAGAATTTAATAGATTATTTCTAAGAAAATAACCGCGGTTCGAGGATACAAAGAAGAGAAAACACAAGAAATAGCTCCAAGGTGCAAGAAATAACTTGCCATTACTGCATAGCTTGGCTCCTTAAAGAAGCAGAGTTTTCTGAACAGAAGGTATTCTTCCCATTCTTCCTATTTTTCTTGTTATTATCATTCGATGAAACTGATTTCTATTTAATTTTATTGAATGTGTGAATTATATTTGATGCATGCGCCTTGTATTTTGACATGTATGCTTCCAAGTTTGTATCAGAATGTATGCAAGTTGAGAGGAAGATAGATGGACCAGAATATGTGTTTATTTCTTACTTGGAATAGGATGAAGTGAATGACATGGAGAAGCCACTGTGGTTTGCTGAACCAGAACAAATTATCGTTTGGCTTCACAAGCATAATCCCATGAACCACCTTTGTTTTGTTACGACTTTCCAGGCACATTTTTGTTACAACATTCTGTAGCTTCGTTCCCACAGCCAAAACCATCTGCATCAGAGAAAAGATTTGGTTACGTAATAGAGAATAAGTCGAGCACTTTATTCTTTCTGTCCCTTAAAATTGCCACAGGAGACCTTCTTGAGCTTACCAGTAGCGGAATAAAAGGTAGCCAGAAGTAGTTGTAGAATCCTGTAGAGAAATCAAAATCAAATGAGTAACAGTGGACAACATTTCAATCTTTCAAGTCTGGGTGAGGTACTATGTAGAAAGCTAGATAGTTGTACCATGTGCGCTGAAGAAGATGAAAACTGTTGAGAAGATCCAGATCCAAAAGCTGCAGATATAGCCAATGATCGTTGAATCACGAGGTTTGTGATTCATTGTTTGTTTTACACTTTTTGAAATTTATAGTAGAAAGCCAGAAACTGTTTTCTGGTCTGGTAAATGTCTTGCGAAGAACTTTATGTTGATTGAATTGAAGTTTGGTTTACCTTATTCCTACCACTTGAACGAAATCCTCGTCAAAAGCTCTGACAAGAAACTTTTGGAAATCGAAATTGCTGCCTTCAGCAAAATGTTCCTGAAGAAACACATCACCTTGTCAGACAAGGAAAGAACTAGAAATGTGAAGCTGCAGAACATGGACAAAACTCTTATGCATCAAATGCTATTGCCACTACTTGTTTACCTACTGTAAGAAGTACTGCTTACCACGATAAACCCATTACGAAGAGTGAAATAATCTGCTTTGGTCAGTGAATCGCTAAATTGTCGAACAAAGCAAACCTGAACAAAAGAGTGTAATATGAGGTCTTGTCAATCGGAAAATCAAATTAGTTAAGACATAAACTTACTGGCCAAAGCAAGAGAGGTTGATCACTCCAAAATTTCAGATGTCGCTTTCCAAACGGCGTTTGGCGAGTAAGCTGAAACCTCCTTGGATCTGTACATTATCGATACAAGAAGAAACTCAGTCTGTAAGAGAAGAAGTTGATTAAGGTTGGAATAAACAAGTGTTTGATGAAAAACTACTGAAATAATGTATAACATGTGCGTAGATACCATATGCAATTTCATAATCAAGTGTTCGAGTCTCTTCTTCCCACGATTTCCATTTCCTCATCTAAGAAAAAATAAGTTAACAGGAATATTAATGTTGAACAATAAATAATGAAGAAGATATAGTTTTATTAGTTGAAAAAATCGTTTATATTCGTAAATATTAAACGAATATATCATTTTTTCTAGAAATCTGGTATCAAAATATTCACGAATATTTGACAAAATCCAACCAATAATATGTTTCTGGTATCAAAATTTTGAATATATCCGGGTTTCTTTTTTTCCGAGAAATCTGGTATATACCTGTATAAATTCGACATTTTCAACTATGCTTCTAAGTACAATTGTTCTACATCTTCCTTAGAAAAAATTCTGGAGGAAAAGATGAATTATTTGTCTTTCTTGTCGACTAAAGTCAAAAGCCATCTTTCTAAGTTTCCTAAAGATGACAATGGTTGTAAAAGTTGACTCTTTGATGATGCATAAAAGACTAGAATTGATCGGTGAAGACGACTTTAAGACTATTCTGTAAATGTCGAAAAAGATAGAATATTAGAAGATTACCTTTGCTATGCCAAGAGCCATGGTTAGAACACAATATAGAACATGAAATACAGTTAACACAAAGATGAATATGTGAAGTTGCTTTAGTCCTTCACTTGAAATCATCGAAATCATTCCCTACAAAACAAATAATAAATGGTTAATTATATCGTAAATCTCATATTCTTCAAACAGAAAGATTTGAACATTGGATGATGCTATAGCTTCTACCTTGGCCTCGCAATGGGATAGATCTTCATGTTCAATAGGAAGCATTGCATTTTTCTGTGCAACCTGTTCAGCGTCCGAAACAGAAGGTTTTTTAGAATGAGGTGGTTCTTCACAAGGCAGGAAAGAATTGGCAGTAGCTTCAGTTATACAAATTTTGACTATGAGATCTTCCCCAATTGTTAAAAGCAAGGATATAAATCCCATGATCATCAATTCTACAATATAGCAAAAACAAGCGAAAAATTTGTAGTTAGTACCAACATATATTATGCCGAAAACTAATGAAGTTTATTTAAACTGACCTGTTTTGATCTTCCCCATAGCTTGTTTGAGTGAGTTTTTCTTTCTTCTTTGAAGAAACTGAAAGATAAAAAATGAAAAAACCATTGAAATATATGACATAACAATCTTTTATATTCATTGATAAAGAAAATCGTTCGGCACCTTTGTTAGAAGCTCAAGTGCAGCTTCTATAAGCATAGAAAGAACAATAAGAACTAAGCATACAACTGAAACTGCCCATGCTGGAGTTTCTTCAAGTGAACTTTGTGCAAACTGATGATCCATCTTTTAGAAACCTTGTTATGTTCTTGATAAGTTTCCTCACCTGTATATATAGATATGTATATTGTCAGTGAGTGATGAGTGATTTCAGGAAGTTTCAATAACATCATACACAAAGCCAACCAATATAAGGCCCCATTTGGGGCTGAATGAGGGTCTGTTTGATTCATGCCGGATTTTTTTCCAATAAATTTTGTATACGGGTACAATAGTAATTGCATCATAAAGTGAGAAGAAGTCTGAGTACTCCTTCAAAACTGAGTTCTAGTTTAAGTCTTCTTTTCTGACTATAAATTTTTATTTCCATCCCGTATCCTCTGATTTCACCAGTAAACTCATTTACCTATCAAATCAAACAGACCCTTAAACTTAAAATTGTGTTTTTCTCAAGCAATACCAAATGGGCTTTAGTAATATATGAAAAAAAATAATTATGTTCATGAATATTCGATAAATATATTCAATATTAATATTAAAATGTTAGCTAATAGTCAATAAAATCTGACTTAATTTTTTTTTTTCTAGGGTTGAAATATCAGATATATTTGTTTTTTAAGACACTTTAAGTTTGGCCTTAGTCTAGGGTTTAAATATTTGAGAATATATATAATGTATGTATATGATTTATATTTTCGACCTCATTTTCTAAATCCAATAATAAACTTAGGCTTATTTTCATAGTAATCGCGGCACAGAAACAATAAGCAGAACATGACATATTGTGACAAATACTTAATGGTTAAAAAAAAAAGCTACAGACTTGTTAAATCCTTTGGCATTCTTAGCGCATAATGGATAACTGTTAGCGTATTTCTTTTTAGACGTTAGATAGTTCTTTGTAAAGAGTAGGATGTCAATATGATTTTCCTACATATATTTGTAAATTAAGTGGTGCCGCACTGTCTTTGTGTAGTTTGAATCCAGCTACGTCAAGGTCATGGAAAATATAAGTTTTGGAAGACGATGAACGGACGATATCGTGGATGACGTGCATGGTATGAAAAAAATATAAGTTTATGGAAACTATAGTTTATGCAAGTACATTACCCGTACCTCCATTGACTTGAATTACTTACTATTATATGGTTTTCATATGAAATAAATATGCACCCACTAACCATTGACTTGTGATATATTAAATGTATCAGATGTATTGGTTCAATGTATCAGACTCTTTACTGTTAAGCTGTTCATCTATCAGCTTGGGCAGATTAAATGATTACTTATAAGAGCTTGGTGGGAAGTACTCTGCAAGATATCCCTTAATCACACTTTTGGCACTTCTCAATTTTTGTATCTGCCAGAAACGACCTTTGTGACTGCGATCACAACTTCACTATGTTCATATAATCTTATACATTACATGATCTGTGTACCATTCTATTATATAAAGAATCAGTAGTGTTTCATTAACATCTAGTCCCAGTTTTTATTTTTACCTACTTTAGTTTAAATGATTGTGTTGAATGATGATTCACTTAAAATATATTTACGAAATACTGGGGAAAATTGAATTTTACAAAACTATAGTAGTGTAGCTCGACAATTATAAATGTTTAAACAGACAGTTGTTCTTTTTAGGTTAGATGAGACATCGGATAATTAAACACGATAGCTTCAATTAAGCAACAAATGTTTTAAGTTACAACAACAAATGTCATAAGTTACAACAATTGTTGAAAAGAAGATTGGTTAATTAGCTATTGAATATCTTAAAACATTTGTGCTGTTTGATTCTAATAATCCTAAATTAATTAGAGTTTGCGTGATTGCCGTCTACTATCTAAGAAACAATACGCAGGACATGACATATTGTGACAAATACTGAATGGTAAAAAAAACCCTACAAACTTATCTTGTTAAATCCTGGTGACATTCTTAGAAACTATAGTTGGATAATTGTAGATTAAGATTGGTTCGGTGGCAACGCCTTTGTTGGAAGACGAATGGACAATATCGTGAATGACGTGCATGGTATGAAAAATATAACGCATAGAAACTATAGTTTATATCCAAGTACATACATTGCCGTACCTTCATTGACTTGAATTTAGTATTAATGGTTTCATATGAAATATGCAGCCACTAACAATTGACTTGTGTTATATTAAATTGCAGAAGCCAATTCAAACAAATATGTTAGGAAAATCAAAAAATTTTGCATAAAATATACCTGTTGTAGTGGTACTAGATACACCACCCAATCAGATGGCGACACGTGGCATCATAACCGATCTGAAGAAGTACTATCGACCTGACCTGGTAGAACATCACCGATCTATTTCACTCGATTTGTCAGCTCGGATAGTACAAATATGGAAACGTATCACAGTTAGATACTGAAGATATCCGATCGGCACGCGGAGTATTTGTTACCTTCTATAACTCTATCACTTAATGATTTGATTGCCAAATCAAATCATATCGGTTATCTTGCGTATCAAGGAAGATCTCCATATCACCGCCTCATCATCTCTATAAAACCACAGAACTACGGTGGCTTGATCTCTAAGTTCAACATCCCCGAACTAGAGTACGTAGGCAACTTCGACCTCAACCGAAGTGCAGCCATTCCATAATCCAATCCCCCATTAGGTCTTCAACATTCATCTGACCTAAGGTAATGTGTTAGTATGAAATCAGGTTAATACACCTGTCATATCATTCCACACTGTGATTCTATTTGAATATTCGATGAAATCCTACATATAATATAATTTTGGATATATATATTTTTTTATGACTATATATCGGTCGGATTTATTAAACATGATAATTACCAATATGTTGGGATATATTTCATGTTCTCTTCCTTGTTGTAGCAAATCTAGCAAATGAAAGAGCATGCATGGTGGATGTACTGTGATAGATGTGTCCCTTAATCACACTTTTGGCGCCTTTCAATTTTGAACCTACCAGAAAAAATCTTTGTGAGTGCGATCACAACTTCACTATGTTCATATAATCTTATCGATTATATGATCTGTGTAGCACTCCTATATATAGGAATCAGCAGTATTTTATTAACATCTTGTCCCAGTTTTTATTTCTATCTACCTATGTTAAATAATTGTGATGAATTTAAAACGTACATATTTGTTAATCAAATGAAATATTGGAGAAAATTGAATTCTACGTCAAAACTGTATGTCTGACAATTGTGTAGACCTGCTGACATTTCAGCAAATATTTTTCTAACATGCCGATATTTTTTGGTTAGATAAAACATTTGCTAATCAGTAATTGATTCTATTTACTATATAAGAAATAAAGATATTCAGTACTAATATTTTAAAGGTAAAATTATTTTTTATGCAATGTACTTTCCACTTTTTTTCATTTGATGCAATGTAGTTCAAAACTCACTTACAAAGCAATGTATTTTCAAAAATTTTCAACGTTATACAATCTGTTACATTTAGGCTAATAGACTACTGACTTGTGCAGTTTTTATCTACGTGGATTTTATTAATTAATATAAAAATCACGTCACCATAAGTTGGCACATGTTTAAATGTAAAAACTGCACACAAGTCAGCAGTTTGTTAGCTTAAATGTAATAGATTGTATAACGTTGAAATTTTTTGAAAGTACACTACTATATTTGTAGGTGGGTTTTGAACAAAATTGTATCAAATGAAAAAAAGTGCAAAGTACATTACATGAACAAACAGTTTTACCTATTTTAAACCTCTATTAGAATTTTGGGTGTCATTAACCAAGCTTATAATTACCACCCAACTCTAACAAGTACCTCTACGTAGTGGTCATCTATGATCTCAACTCTTGTCTGTGCGGCTCATGATCTAGTTTAAAGAATTGTAAAGTCTACCTCCATGTTTGGTTAGGTATGTGCCAACCAGTTTATCCGGTATTCCCTTTGATATACATTGTAGTCTCTTTCTACAAGTTGGAGCTTTTAGAGAAACCAGTCTAAGATAGAATCAAAGCGGGTTGGGCCAGAGACCCTTGTACTCTTAGTCACCAATAACAAAACATAGTCCACGTGTTAAGCTACAAAGTATGCCACATGTGAGGGGGCGTATTGAGATAATGGTCCCCCAAGACAAATACAAGCTAGCCTTGCACACATAACATATAAGATTTTAAGCTATACTACTCATTGCCAATTGGTTTTGAGTTGGACCTGGACACTTTTTTTTTTTTTTGCAGAAGCAAGCTGGGGTTAGGCAGACCCCTACCGGTATATAAAATGAAAGAATTACACTCTGAAGTACAAAAATCCTGAAGCATCCTGGCTGATAAAACTATCCAGTTGCTCAGGGGGGGGGTTACAAAGACACAAAGATTGTCATTTCTAGTACAAAGCTTTGCAAGTTAGTCGGCACACTTGTTGGTTTCCCTAAAGATATGCCTCACACTGGAGTTCTCTAATGTACTTAGCATAAACTTTGCCCTATGGACATACACCTTTGCCCTCCAAGAAGGGGCCATCTTCCCTGTGATACTGTCAACTGCTTGTTTTGAATCTGATCCAACCTTGATTTTCTTGTAGCCCATCTCTTGAGCAATCTTTAATCCAACTGCCACTGCTTCAGTCTCGATGGTTGTAATAGTTTTCTCCCTGGTTCCACAACAATATGCAAGTAAAACTCTACCATCCTTGTCCCTGAAAATTCCCCCTATCCCTGCTTTAGTGTCACTCATAGAGCCATCAGTGTTCAACATAATTTCATCCTGTAATGGAGGTTCCCACTTGAGACTTCTAGTAGTTCTACTCTTCCACCTTATAACTGTCCCCATTTGTTGAGCTAGAGACTTGTTCCTGATGGTGTCATCTGCTGGTCTGTCCCTCATAGAGAATCTGAGTTTCACAGATTGTATAATGGTGGATGTAAGAGTCTGATCAGTTCTGCAAAGGCCATCATGATATCTTCTATTCCTTTCTCTCCAGAGTTCATAAACTGTTGCGCAAAGGGCAGCTTGCATGATCTCTTTAGAGTAGGAGTTGCCTGATAGGTGTGTACAGATCCATTTCCATTCTATGGCAGCTGGTAGTACTCTATGATCATAGCCAAACCATTTAAGAACCTTTGTCCACACATTCTTTGAAAGGGAGCAATCAAAGAAGAGGTGCTGTGAAAATTCCTGCATTGGTAGCCTACTAGTGCTGGGGGCATTCAGATGTACCTGTAAAAGAGGAGGTGTGTTGAAGCAAATTGGAGGCAGGTCCTGAAGCAGTGCACTTCTAGAACTAGCTATGTTCCTTGGTCCTGACTGTGTTCTTGCAGGTCTGCCATAGTCAAAGTTGCACATTACACAGTTGTTGAAGTTAATCAGACCCCACTGCCATAGTTTCTCTTGTGTCGTAAGAGCTTCTTGTACTGCTAACCAAGTAATGAAAGAGTGCTTCTTTGTATTCCCTTTGTTCCATATAAGTTTCACCCAGTTGAGTTTGGTTGCCCTAGGCCTGAGAATAGCATAAGCAGTCTTTATGGTGTAATTGCCCTTAGGGTGAGGTTTCCAACATATTTGGTCTTGTTGCTGTAGACAATCAATGGGTACACCTCTTATAACTTCCCATAGACCCTGCAGGGTTGTACTTCTTGCTGTTGGCAGGTTCCAATTATCATTCAAAATGAGAGAGCTAACCTTTGTGTTATCTCTGTATCCTGTGAGCTGTCTGTCATGGCTAGGGATTTTGCCTCTCAGGTTGCCCCCATCTAACCATGGGTCATGCCATAAATTGATGTCTCCTCCATTGCATATCTGATAGGTAATGTATTTTTCAATCTTAGATCTGAATTCAAGGATACCTTTCCAAATATATGAGCAATCTTTAGGAGCCTCCATTGTCCAAAAATAATTGTTTTTGATGAGATTTGCCTGTGCCCAAAGTGTCCATAGTGATTTCTTCTTAGCAGCAATCTGAAAAGTGGCTTTCCCTATAGCTGCTTCATTCCATGCTTGTAGATTCTTTATGCCCAGTCCTCCTTCCTTTTTAGGTAAGCAACAGTGAGCCCACCTAATATTGTGCTTCTTTCTTCCCAAGTCAGGTCCAGCCCATAAGAATTTACTGCAAATCCTGTTGAGCTCCTTAATAACAGTCTTTGGAAGCAAGAAAACCCTAAACCAGTAAACTGCAGTGCTAGTAAGGACAGAGTTGATTAATTGCAATCTTCCGGCATAAGAGAGTAGTCTGTTTGCCCATCCCACAACTTTCTTCTTAAACTTCTCTATCAAAACCTGGCAGTCTCTGACATACAGTCTTGTTGAAGTAAGGGGCAACCCAAGGTATATAATGGGGGGCTTGGCTATTGGCATACCAAGCACCTGAGAGAACTCCAGTTGTTCGAGCTCCGAAGATCCTCCAAAAATGATGGAGCTTTTAAGAGGATTAGCAGAGAGGCCAGAAAATCCATTAAATACATTAAGGGTGTCCTTTATGGTCTCTGCTGAGATCAAATCTGCTGCACAATAGATCATAAGGTCATCTGCAAAGGTTAAATGTGTAATAACAGGGTCTCTACACTTCGGATGCAGCAGCAGTTTCCCTTCCAAGTAGTTGTTGTGTAGTAATTTACCAAATACCTCCATAACCAGTACAAAAAGGAAGGGCGAGAGAGGATCTCCCTGCCTGAGACCTCTCTCACCTTTGAAGAAGCCTTCTACCTTTCCATTAATCAGAAGTGAGTAATGGACTGTTGAGATACAACTTTGGATCCACTTTATCATCATGTCAGGGACTTGGAGAAGTTTGAGAACCTCCAGAATCAAATCCCATCTTATGAAATCATACGCCTTTTGGAGGTCTATTTTTATTGTGCACCGTCTCTTGATTCCCTTCCTTCCATATTTTCGTAGCAACTCGTGTGAGATCATGATGTTGTCTGTGATGTTTCTCTCTTTGATGAATGCCGCCTGGTTTAGCATAGTGACCATTGGAAGAGCCTCTGCCATCCTGCTAACAATGATTTTTGCTATTGCTTTGTAGATAACATTACAACAAGATATGGGCCTAAAGTCTTTTACATTGTTAGGCATATCAACTTTAGGTATGAGATTAACCAGAGTAGCATTAGTACTTCTAAGCATCTTATTAGAAGCAAAAAAATTTCTAATAGCTTTAGTAACATCATATCCTACAACATACCAGCATGTTTTGTAGAATTTTGCATTGAATCCATCCGGTCCAGCCGCTTTATCATCAGGAATTGAGAAAATTGTGGCTCTGATTTCCTCATTTGTGACTTCGGCACACATTGATTCCTGCAGCATAGGTGGCACTGTGTCATTGAAATGAACCATCTCAGCTAAGTTCTCTGGGTATTGGAAGCATGTGGATTGTCCCAACACTTGTTTGTAGTGGTCTACAAACAAATTTGCTATCTCTCTCTTGTCAGAAATTGTTGCTTGTTGGTGCTCAATGCTGTGAATTGAATTTCTGGCTCTGTTTCCTTGGATTTGCTTATGGAAAAAAGCACTATTTTCATCTCCAAGTAGTGCCCACTTGGCACTTGATTTTTGGTGCAAAGAGGACTCTTCCGCCTTAGCAAGTCTATTATACTCCCTCAGTGCCTCTTTCTCCATACTTGCTAAGTTTATATCACGCGGAAAAGATTGAATGGCATCTTGAATTTTCTGAAGGTCTTCTCTGGCTGTTTGAACTTGTCCTTGAAGATCAGAAAAGTTGCTCTTACTCCACTCCTTAAGTCTGCCTTTAAGAAGTTTTAATTTAGAGTAAAGCTTCATCATGGGGTTGCCTAGCACACTGCAATTCCATATTTCCTCAACCAAACCCTTGAACTCAGGATGATCTGTCCAGTGATTAAAGAAACGGAAGGGAACATGACCATCCCCAGAGTTGTTAGGCCATTTAATTACAATAGGGGAATGGTCCGAGACTCCATGAGGAAGGAAGTGAGCTTCCGAATTCGGAAATTGTGTGTTCCACTCTCCATTAGAGAGACATCTGTCCAGTTTACACAGAATCCTTTCTTCCTCTTCCTCATTCCTGTTAGTCCAAGTATAAAAGGAGCCAACTGCTTTCATGTCATCAATGCCACAATTGTCAATACACTCCACCAGGTCTTGCACTTCCCTTGGATGGAGCTTATTACCACCTATCTTTTCATCCGTGTATCGGCAGGAATTGAAGTCACCTAACACAATCCAGGGTTGCATACCATTACTTTGGGAAAAAAGAGCAAGCTCCCTCCATAATTGGCTTCTATCCTTCCTATTGTTCCTTGCATAGACCACACTGAGACAATAATTCTTTCTACCCACCTTATCATCAATACTGCAATGAATAACCTGGTCTGTCATGCCTAACACATTCAATTTCACTGCTTTTGGATCCCAAAGGACCCATATTCTTCCCCTGTGGTCCTTACTGTTGTTGTTAATGCTTTCCCAACCATTAAATCTCAAATTAACAGAATTCGTATTCCTAGCTTTGACCTTTGTCTCCACAAGACCTATAAGTTTTAGCTGTTCTCCCTGAATTAATTTCTTCACTTCAACTGTTTTTCTAGGATCGTTCAAGCCTCTAATATTCCAAGTAGCTAAGTTGCTCGACATAGATCAACTCTAGAATTTTTTGGAACTCTTTCCTCCCCTACTTTCCTTCTTTCCTGACGTACCAGTTTAAACAGACTTCTTTACACTTCGTGTTATCCTCTTTGTAGTCACTTGTTTGGGTTTTTGGTTGATGACCAGATACCTTGAAGGGTCTGGTGCAGTAACTTGTACTTCATTAGCCGTGACTTCTTCGAGTCCTTCATCTTCACTATCACTGGTTTCATTGTCATCCTCCTCTGAGTTGGTATCCAAAAAGTTTTCATTTCCGACAACTACAAGTGCAGTTTCAGTGACAATTGGCATAGGAGTGTCTGTTGCAATCTCTCCTTCTTCTTCCGATTCCAAATTTTCCAAACATGCATATTGGTTCATAACCTTAGTCTTTTTGAGCTTTTTACCAATGCTTGTGTCCTGGTTAGTGATTTCGATAGGTGCATCTTTCTCTCCCCTCTTCAGAATTCTCGTTGGAGACTTAATTGTGGCAGGTTCCACCAATTCCTCTCTATCTTTGCTGGTACCAGCTTCAGTGTGGTTTTGGTTCTTCTCAAATTTCTTCCTCCATGTTTTCTTCACAGTTTGCCATTCCTTTTCGCCTCCTTTGCCCTTCTCAACTTTGAAAAGTTTTTTTGCTTGGTTCTCTGGGACTTTCCGTTCACAGTTATCCTCCTTGTGGCCAAAGACATGACATTTATTACAGACAAGAGGCTTCCAAGGGTACTCTAAAGGTATAGTCAGGAATTTTCCCTCCTTAACTTTGAGCACTATTGAGTTTGGGATTTCTTTCTCTGCAGATATCTCAATACAGAGCCTAGCATAAGTGAGCATTTGTTTACCTTCAGTTGTTTTATCCATACACAAAGGTTTTCCAATAGTGCTACCTAGGAGGCTCAGCCCCTTCTTGTTCCAGAGATACTTCGGTACATTGAACATTTTCACCCATATTGGTACAGATGTAATTGATCCCCTGTTCTCCTCCACTTCCCTTGACCAAGCTCTTATAACAAACAATTTTCCTGCTATAAAGAAGGAACCTTCATCTAGAATTTGAGCTCGATCTTCCTCATTGTGGAAAGTAAAATAATACATGTCTCCATCAAGTGCAAGATCCATACTTCCTTTCAGTGTCCATTTCTTCTCTACTGTGTCTTTCACCATTGAAAAAGGGAGTTTTTTATCTAGAAAAAACCCCACCACTCTATTTTCCCATTCATGAGAACCCTCATTAAGTAGATCAACATCAATAATCAATTTTCCTTCTTCATAAATAGGATCTATGTAGCAAAGCTCTTCGCTTCCAGCTGAGGGTGGAGCACTCTTTAACAGAGAATTCCATCGTTTGTTTCCATGTTCTTCTGCAGCTTTCTGCAAATTTTCTTGAGGTAAGGCTGTAGATCCTTCTTCTTTGTTCCGATTTGCACTCAGATCTACAACAAGCCAGTTATGGGTATTGTTTTCTTCACTTTGGAGTGTATGCTTTTCTCTGACAGAGGGAGGTGGGGTAAGAAAAGGTGTTTGAGAGGCAAAAGGTGTTGGGGTAGAGAAAGGTTGGATCTTGCTCGTAGAGAGCTCGGCCTTATCGGCCATGGTGGCCGTGGTGGGGGTTCACTCAGAAGGGTTTTGTGGTGGTTTTTGCTAAAAAAGGAAAGAAAAGGGTAGTGGGGTTTAGGTAAAAAGGGATAAGGATAAAAGTAGCAACAT
>JABWDY010009317.1:1734-12295 GCA_013358455.1 Thalictrum thalictroides | reverse complement strand
AAACACAAAAGCATATAAGGAAACTTAAGTAAAAGGAAACAAACCACACAAGACAAGATTATAGTGGTTCGGCCAATGAAGCCTACATCCACTCTTCAAGTACTCCCTTGTATTAAGAATCCCAAAGCTAATGTGAACTTCCTCTAGTTTTACACCAATCCCATTAGTGTTGGATTACAACTTGAAAGAAATGAAGACAAGTCCCTTAGCCTTTAACAAGGTATTTAAGTGCTGTTTTGCAAGAAGGCCTAACACATTTGCTATTTTTTTTTGTCGGGATTTCTAAATTCCACATCAGTTAGACCAGCGTGTATTAGGTTTGATAATATACACACCGATTTAAGGTAAGATGAGAGTATTGGATAACAAATAATAGTTTTTTAATAAATTAAAACTCTTCCTCACTAGTCTCTAAAAAATTAAAATTTTTTGTTAGCGTGGAACAGTCCACGATACTCAGACTGGCGTGGAACCAAGAATGATAACAAATTTTAACGTTGACAAAACCATTGTCAATTTGACAATAGTTATGCTAACGGTCCCACCAGTTTCTGACGTGGATAATAAGGTTTGGATAATTTATCCACCCTATTAGGCCTAACTTTTTAACAAGGGTTGTCATAATTTAGAAATTCCAACACTATTAGAGATTACCTAAATTCAACAACTAACTTTAAAGTTTAATCAATAGTGTTAGCTACTTCTTAACTAAAAGTCTAAAACAAGACAAATTTTAACTGGGCCTTACACAAAAAAAACCCACATACATATGAAAGAATCCCAATAGATAAGTATAGATAGGTAGACTTAGTCAAAGCCTCAATTGATACAAATTTTCTTTAAAATAACACAATGTTTGTGTAACTTGTTCTTTTAATTTTTTAATTTTTTAATTTGTGAAGCTTGGGTTTTGGAGAATGCCTTGCAAACATTTGTTCCATTCTGAAATGGTCGCAAATAAGCAAGGCCTGCCCATTGTGTCGCGATAAGATGTTTTCAATTTAATTTGTGATTTGATTTAATTACTGTTAATTTTTTTTGTAAATACCAACCTGATTCGTTCCTATATTATCAAAATTTTCATACTAAATGTATATGAGGTGATTTTTGTTTATTGGATTTTGTTTTCATGGGTTTTAGTTTGGATTTGGGCATAAATAGACCCAAAACATAATTGGATTGAAATGCTACAACACTCATCCCAATGGACCCATCCCAATACTAATAAAGCCCAAAACAATATTAAAAAAACCAGAGTAATAGCAGACCCCATTTCCCCAACCAAGTCTTTGTTGAACAGAAACAAAAGAGAAGAAACCCCAGAATCAGAGAAGGAAGAGAGAAAGAGTTACAGAGAGTTTTTGTTTATTCTTTAGATGATCATTAATGGAGCAGTATTACAATGTTCGTCCAGCTTATGCACATTACTCATATTACCCTCCACCTCTTCATTCTCAAAACCCTAATCCACCATTACCAAACCATCAAATCCTTCTTCCACCACACCATACACCAACTCTTCTTCCACCTGGTGTTGATTCCTATGCAACTTCTTCTTCTTGCTATCATCATCCTTATACTCATGTTAATGGTTATGAAGCTCAACCTTCTGTTGTTAATTATGGGAATGTTCAATATTCTCATTCACATGAGAGTGCATTACCTACTTCAAGTTATTACCAAGACCCCAGTATTTCGCAGATTTGGGTGTCCGAAGGCGCTGGGATTCCGCAGTATGGAGCTCATCCGCCTCAATCTGTTGATTATTCAGCTGTAAGTATTTATAAGTTAAGTTTTTGAGAATTTGAATTATTGGGTATTTGGGAAATTGTTCCGGGTTCTGTAAATTTATGGTTAATAAAATTTATAGGATGATTAATTGATCAGTCAATGGTTATTGCATGAATGTAGATTATCTAAAAAGTATTGTGGTTATGTTAATACCTTGGATTGGAGTTAAAAAACACAACTTTCACTTAGTTCTTTGGCTCTTTCCTGATGTTTAGTACACCATTTTCAAAAACCCATCTTGCAGGCGGTAAATCCACTTAACACTAATTTTATTTATCCAACGGATCCCAACAATTTGAGTAGTCAGCCTTTACCAAATGATGCAAATCAGAATATTCCAAAGGAACCCGAGGTTTTGCAATCTCTGCGCTGCGAGGTTTGCAAGATAGAATGCAATAGCAAAGACATCCTAGATCAACATATGTTGGGTAAGAAACACAGGAAAAATATGTGGTTACAAGAAGAATTGAGTAGAAACTTCATCCCTCCTGCCATTGCATCAATTCCCAAGGAGATTAAGAAAACCAAGAAAGCTCAGATGGGTGAGGGACCCTCAGCGTTGGCTTTTGGTAAGGATTTGGAGACAAAGAGACAGAAGCTTTTGGAATGTGGAGCAGCAGTTGGTTCTGTACTGTTATGCTCTATGTGCAATGTCGTATGCAACAGCCAAATAGTGTTTCTTCACCATCTCAACGGAAAACAGCATGCTGCTCAGGTGAATAGTTGGATTTGTCGTGAAAAGTTGTTTTTTCCCCTGAATTCTTTAGCTACTCTTGAGTTATTTTCATTGTTCATGAAATTTTTGCAGTCTAGCTGTTATTTCCACTTGATTTCACAGTTCATCATTACTTGTGGTACACCTTCTATGTTGAAATTACCCTCCTAGATATGGTATGGTTATGCTTAATCGAAATTTCTCTCATAGTCTCATGATATACATTATATAAACCGAAACGGTTACCTGGTTACTCAGCCAATTTGGGTTGGATATCAACAATTAAAACTGTATTAGTAATGTGAAATGGAGATTTTATTCATTATGATCCTCTATATCTTTTTCCTCTATCACCATAAAAATTCATGGGTGAAATGAGTAGTACACTAGTACCTTAGTTCTACATTCACTAATGTGCACATGATGCTCCTTGACATTGCATCCACAACCATTCTTACTGTAAGCAATTTAGGAAAACTAATCTAGTAGTATCTGCCATTAAATAGAATTAAGGTATTGTTATGCATGACTTCTTATAAAAGAGTTTGTGGTGAGTTTGTAAATTCTCTGGTATTTATACCGCTATAGTTACTTCCTATTTTAAAAAATAAACTGGTACAAGAACATGGCTAATTTTTATCCTTTGCTTCAAAGTGGTATTTGCACCCTCATCAGAGCTGTTCACGTCAAGCGTATTCATACCAGGCAATGGATTTATCATGTGTTACCACTCAATGTCATGGTCTTTGTGAGGATATGCTCTGGATCTTGCAATGTTCAAGCTAGCATATGCCCAAATGTACTACTGTCTACACTTCTTTTTGTTAAAAACAGTTACAAAGCCATTCTGGCTTCTTGATGGACATATATGAACTGTTTAAAGAAAAATCAACTTTAGTTAGTATTGTTAGAGTTTTTGCTCAATGCTGATGATTATGAGTTAATCGTAAAACTAATAAGAGCTAGTCCTACCTATCTTTCATATAAATTTATTGTCTTTATGTTATAGCACACATACTTCTTATTTTCTTTTATGTTTTGAAGAACAAAAGAATTTTGGCCAAAATGCCAATTTTTTTATCCCGAAAGAAGTGCATATATTACCCAGATCCTCTTCCATAATGGTACGATATAATAGTATCATTGGAGTATGAACACCATACTCACATGAATAGGGCTGCATATGTTACTTCTGATGGTACATTTAGAATTCAACTATTTTATATATCTATTTATTTACTGCTTGGATACTAATAGATAGATGGACATTATGTGTGTCTTTTATTGTTGTAAAGATGTTTTATGCACGCACATACTTAGTTCAGTTAGTTGACAACTATGAAAATTTTGTTCATGTTCTTCTCTATAGTATCAACACTGTTTTCTTCTGGGAGGGCAAAGAATCTCCAATCTAACGCCAAAGATCACAAAGTTTTTTTAAGTTCTGTTTTCGAGAACACATTATTAACATCCTATCTGGTGTCCTGGTGTGAAAAGCATCTAATTTATTATGGCATCTAATCCCAGCTGGTATCTTTTGGGTGGTGTGGAGATCAAGAAATGCAGTAATTGAAGCAGAGGATGACTCTGTGGCGGGAATGGCCTATATACTGCAAGTTTCAATAATTTAGAAGGCTAATAATTTATCCTTGTTCAATTCTTATGAAACTATACATTGCATTGTATTTTTTTCCTTTTTCTTTCATAAATCTGAGGCTTATCGGCAATCTTAATCTTAGACAACATCTCTTTAACAAATATCCTGATTTTCCTTTTGCCCCAAAAGTAGGTCATTCTATTAAGCTTTTAGGAAGATGATTATATAATTTTTCTTCGGAGGTATGAATATATTGTATCATTTGTGGCTGTCTTTAGGATCTCCTCTAGACACCAGTATTATCTGTTTCTCATTTGAACGTATGCATGTAATTCTCCTTATGATCTTTGCACAGTAGAGTACTTCCTGATGCATCTATTCCATATTTTGTATGGAGTTCATCGATAATTACATTTACCAAAATTCAACATTTGGATTGAGACTTGTTTTCGGCATTTTTCTGTTTAGTCTTGCACCTAAAATATAAAAATAGTAAAATACCCATGTACATGCAACCATGTCCCGCTTAAACTTTGATGACTGGTGATACCTTTTTGTAATATTATTGAACTTTAGATTTAGAAGTGTCTACACTGCTAGCTTCTTTTCTTTTGTTCTAGTGTATAATGTGGTCTTAATTATATTTCCATAGCACAAATGCATTGTAAATATATTAAAAGAGTGGTAGTCCTTGTCTGAGTTTAGCAATAACATCCTCATGTTTACTGGCAGGTTGGCATGAGAGCTTCAAGTACAGTAGGCCCCTCTAAATCCGTTCCCGACTTTCAGAACAAAACAGTGGCTCAAATCCCCTTGAACAAAAGCAAGAGGAAGGGAGTAACAATACCCAAGATTGTTCAGTCCGCGTGGTGTGAGATCTGCAGTGTTGATTGTGTCAGCCAAGATGTCCTAGAAAAACACAAAATAGGAAAGAAACACCAAAAGAAACTTGAGATGCTATATCAACCAGCAAAAGTCACCAGTACACCAGCTTCTAGTTCTACCCAGATAACTAGCAACCAGATGATTGGTCCACAAGAAAACCCATCAAGTAATGATGGAAACACTGACATAAATAAGAAAGGGAAGAAGAAGCCAGCATCAGCACCAGTAGAGGATGTGGAGTACAAAAGGCAGAAAGTCGTGAGTAGTGGGACGGCAACAGAAGCAGTAAGGGTATGTGCAATTTGTAACGTAGTGTGCAACAGCCAGACAGTTTTCAATTATCATCTCTCAGGTAAACAACATGCTACCATGATGAAGAAACATGCAGAAGCTGCTGGAACTACCACTCCTGGTACTCAGGTCAGGTAGTAAATGTTGTATGATGATTGACCATGTTGTCAGAAAATTAACTTAAATGTACAACATCCAATGTGTACGCTACCTTTTTTATTAGGTGTCTTAAATTATCGATCCGCTTTGCTCGCCCAGAAATACCCTCTGCATTGAGTCGACTAATATCTTAACTGTGTATCTAAACAAAAAAAAACTTCGGTTACTTGTAAGCTTTTCTTATTAAAACAGTGGACCTTTCTCAGCTTACTGCAAGCATGCTCTAGTGCTGTATGTTTAAAATTATCCTCATTTTCTGATGGTTTCAAATTCTGTATTTCTTGATCTGACATTGAAACTGGAAGAATAACATTGGACAAATGTTTTGAATTTTGGTTATAGCAGTGGCAGTGTTATTAGGTGTGTAGCTGTTCGCCCTCGAGGTGAATTACACATCAGGTTCAACCCTTCTAGGTTCTTTCGTTATTCCAAACTTAACTAGTTTGATTGATTTGCACCAAGAACCAAGGATTAGCCATTTATGATTTCTCAGGAGTGATTAATTTTTTTTTAATGCTGGGGTTAGGCTGCCCCCTATGAATTTGATTGATGTTTAAGTCACTCCTGTTCTATCCTTTTCTACAATAGCACTAAGTGTAACATCACATTATCACAAGGTCCTACTGTAATCATAAGTGCATCTTGCATCCCACCATTTAAACCTGCCAGATAATCTGCAGCTTGATGTTTCTCCCTGTTGACATGTCTGATGATGAAACTGCAAAACAGCTTGCTCAACTTGATCATACCTTCAACGAGATCCCTGCAGTACCATGATGGAGCCACCTCTCTACTAAATTAGCTTTCATAGCTCTCTCAAGTCGTGAAGACAGCGACCAAATGCAACAGATTAGTTTATTAGTGTACCACTAACAAGGCACTAAGGACCTGTTTGTACGGGAAATAAAATATTCCAACCGTACATTTTCTTCACAGAAGAGGATTGGATGCAATTGGAAATTTGGAATAAATCGGCGAGGAATTGATTGGATGGGAAAGCATAAATGCGATTCCGTATACAACGGCGCTTAGTGCGCTCTGTTGTTTTGGAGTATACAACACGCGTGTAAATGTAGAAGGAATTTTTTAATTGGGACGCGTGTCTGGTGCAAAACAAGGGTGGACCAGTAAAAACGAGCAAAAGCAAAGCAACATCGAAAAACGAGATATCATCACGGCATATAAATCACAGTTTTCGAAAAAGTTGAGATTCAGATGAATGTTCTTGTCATCCTTAGATGCACATCCTCCCTCTATTCGAAGACTGTAAATATATAGATGGGACCATGGGAGAGCCCACTTGTTAAAAGGACCATACTAAAACAAAATTCTGGTCCAAACCCTAATAAGGTTAGGATTGCAAATCACCCATATGGCCATATGGGAGAAAAAGAGTTTGAAAAGAAGAGTCTTGTTTTATGTAATTTTCCATTTTTGCTGTTTGTTTGTGTAAGAGATACTAATCATCTATATAGCTGTTTGAAGTATGCTATGCATGGATGCTGCAGTGCCTGTCTTCTTTCTTTGACAGTTTGACACTGGCTCTTTAGTGGTTCCAAAGGCTCCAGGTCCTTATCTGCTATATGTTTGTCCCATTTTCTCTAGTACATTTACAACAAATTGGAGCAAATGAAAATGGTCAAAAGGTTAGCTTTGAATCTAGCTATATGCAGTCTGCATGTATATGTACGTACGAATAAATAACAGGCTAACAGCTACACAACTACTTCACATAATCAAATGAGGTTCAAGGTACATTCAAATTCAATCTCCTAGTCTACATAGTTTACTGTTTGCCAACTGAAAAATATATACATATATTAAGTTAAGAAAATTATGGACAGTGCACAAGGTTAATAACCATAATCATCTCCAAAGTGATGACTGATTTGAATTTGCTACAATATTGTGTGACCACATCAGATGATCATCAACATGCTTGATATAGAAAGTACTAGATAGTCAATGGTATATCAAGGCAAGTATAACATAATGGTATGTAGTCTTGCCTTCAGCAGACACTGAAATAATGCCAGATTGATTTGAAAAATTGTTAATAAAACTTCCTTCTGAAATTAATATGCATCAAAATACCTGATCCTGCAGGAAATCACACTTAAACATCAGCTTGATTCAGACATGAAGCTACAGTAAAGGAAAAAAGGTATCTAAAGCAGGCAATAATATTCAAGATAAGGTAGGCCATTAGCACTAGACATCATATCAATATGTTTCGAGATAACATTATGAGTCACGCAATTGCAAAACTTGCAATCGTTGGTAATACTTCATTTCCACTATACTAACAGATATTATAGAATTCAACAGCACATGTAAGGAATCAGTTTATAGCTAGATAAACTAAACACAGAATGAGCAGCTACTAGTTTAATTGCAGTACCATATGCATGCATGTTCAGGTTTTGTTACTTATGTTTCAGACTTTCAGCTGAATTGAGCCTATCGAGGTTTAAAACTATAAATACTCGATAGCTATACCCACATAGAGCTAACATGATGCATGGCCCTGTTAATATAGTAGCTGCAATCATTTTTAGTGTATACCATAGATGATAGATGCAGTTTTTTGGAATAGAATTCTCGGGAAGCTAGGCACTACATGTGCCATACATTAACTTTAAAGCTTATAATAACAACTTCAAAAGCCTATTTAGTATCCTATTGGTTCTTGTCTATATATGAAATGAATATGGCTTACCATCAGCTATTCTCATCTGTTACGCATTCCAGGAGGCACAATATCACCCAGTAATCCTTCATCACTTGGATTCTGCAGGGTTTGCTGAGGCTGCATTTGGGATGGTCTTACTTCAAGTTGGGGTTGGTGTGATTGAGTAACACTAAGTGGACCACTTACAGTGTATTGCATAGCTGGAGCATAAATTTGTGATGAAGAAAGATTCAACCCTCCCCCAAAAGGACCTTCATGCGAGAAGACACTGCCACGTGGGAAGCTCACAGTATGGTGACAATGTTGACCTTCGTAGGTTGTGATGACTATAGCAGGATCCTCACACGAGCGTTCCACCCTCTTTTTCACTGTGCATTTGGTGTTAGTACATCGATAATAGCTCCTGTAAACCCAAATATAATAGTTTTTAGTGACATTTTAAAGATCTTTTCTATTGCTTACAACTGTAAAAGTTTCTCATTGAGCCAAATTTAACTATGAGCTCATTTGTCATTTTCTATTAAGATATATAGATGCTTGTGAAAACTCTTTTCTAGCTGGTAGATGAACATTTTCTAGAGAATGATTTAAGTTTGAATGTGGCCGTAAAGAAGGTATTATAGCCACGGTGAAAAGAGAAAATTTAGGTAATTGATGAAGTTAAAGAAATACATGTTTGGAAACGATTTGTTCAGGTTTGTGTCGTAAAGGAACTGATTTGGATCTAGTGGGGGAGGGGACACATGCCCCGTAAGATAAAAAAAAATGTATTGCCGGCCGCCCCTTCCCCAAACACACAAAAATCACTACTCAGATCCCTGACATGTACACATGATCAACGTAAGTTCACATTATACATATACCACAAAAGTAATTGTCGAATGTATATAGGATTTTTTTATGCTTGTCAATGTACTTGTATGATTGCAAGGAAGAAATGAATATACACTTTATTCTGTCACAAGAAATACACTTATTGTTATTGTCTGTTACAACTGTTAGTATGACATATGACGGCTTTCTAGTTATTAATGAAGATTATATTTGCTGATCAACTAATTTGAACTGAGTAATGGTAATTATTTTTTAGTATATGAGCATATATTCCCGATTATATGTGTTTTGTTTTTTAACACGATTTTTTGATTGTGCCATGTTTTAGCTCTTGCTTAGACCATCTCCAAGGGTCCTCTATTCTTCTATTTTTTAGGCACTATTCACCATTTTCCATGTCCAATGGTCCTCCATCTCCATTAGATTCCACTCCATTTGCTATATTTTCCTCCATTTCTAGAGAAAATAGTAGATAATGGAGGTGAATATATGGTGGGGTCCTAATGATTGATTTTCTTGATTCTTGTAATAAAGTTGTGTTTTAATAACAAATATTAGTAAAAAATTTATATACCTTGTATTATCTAATTTGCATATATTGTATATATAAATCATTTAAATCTTAAATTAAATTTCTAAAACACATAAGTAAATCACACACACTACTTAATTAACAAAATTAAACAAGCAAACAATCAAACTACTTAATTAACAACATAATTGAAATTTTTTAAGTTTGTTGGTATGGTTCAACACTTATGGGATCTTCGTGGAGAAATGGGTGATTAAAAATTAATTAGCTTGTATCCTATTTTAATTAATTTTTTTAATGTTGTACCATATGTGTAACATTTAATGTGCTTAATATAATAAATTTTCTATGCAAATATGCTATTCATAATTAATAAGGGTAAAAATGGAAAGAACTTATAATAAAAAATAGAGTGTATAATCATCTCCAATTGTTCCTCTAAAATTTTCCTCTATTTGTATGATTATGGAGGAAAAAATGGAGGAAATGGTTGAAGACCAAAAGGAATATTCCTCCATTTCCACCCCTAAAAAACACAAAATAGAGGGAAAAATGAAGGAACCCTGGGAGATGGTTACAATATCATAGTGAATGTGTTAATGAACATGCAACAGTGACATCGATAAAAACTTTTGAACGTATATATTTTCAAATCATAAATTATTGTTATCTAATAACTTGGATATAGCTACTGTTCAAATGATATAATGTAGAATATAGTACATATAGAATCTAAAGGACATGTATGAATGTGTGGTTCATGCTTCACCATTGGTGCAGAAACTTTAGGGATGAATTTATGTGATTTCTTCATTTAATTTAATTTGAAAGAAATAGCTACAAACCTAGGGTATGGACTATTTTTTACCGCCTTTTGTCCATACTTTCTCCATCGGTATCCATCTTCAAGATGATCAACATCACTCTTAGTCATGAATGCAAACCGTTGCTGCCGAATTCGCTTTTGGCCCTTTTTTCTACCTTTACTCCTGCAAAACATTTTGCTCTATATATTGTCAAATTAAACAAATAAAAGACCACAAAAACCATTTAATTAAATAAAAA
>JABWDY010009310.1:11740-22978 GCA_013358455.1 Thalictrum thalictroides | reverse complement strand
TTTTTGGTCATTTTCTTGTCTTTTTTACAAATAGGATTAGGAACTACACTTTTTTGAAAGTTTGGTATTATTATCGTACTCAATTTCTTATATTTTTTCATTACAGATCCATCAGTCACGGGGTTGTCCATCCATGTTTCCTTATTCTCCAGATACAAATATAGGTCACACTCAGTTAAATCCATCTCAACAAAGGTTGAGTCAAGCTGGTTTTCCTGGTACAGTAAACACAGCAGATGCACTCAGGAGACAAGTTAGTTCCCAACTGATGGCTATTAACGGAGGAGGGTACACGGAGCCCAGTCAGGTATAAATATCTCCATTGGCAAGAAAGCTTTAAATTTATTTCTTTATAAGATATACCTAGATTCATATAACCAGGATAATACTTGGAAATAGGACAAGGGGCCGGGGTCCAGCCATTTGCATGGAAACCAAGACATACTCACTTGGCTGGAATCCTTTGGCCCATGGTCTTTTGTAATGAACTTTTTCTGCAGTTACATGCATTGAGATGTAACTGTTTCTGCGTTCGAAAAGTTTCCTGAGCTCAGTTGACATAAAAAACTGGACTATGCCATCTGTTGGTGGTACTTGATGCATCACTGCTTCTTTCTTTTATCCGTGCAAAGTTTCAGATTATTTACGCATGTGCTACACTTTACAGATACCCAATATATGGGATGAGGAAATCAACAATGTGCTGCAGATGAACTTTGGCACCACTGCCTCTTTCAATAGTCAAGACTTAAATGGTAAATATTTGAGTTTATGCTAAGAATGATCCTATGATGTAGATTGTAGAATGGTTATTATGAATTTAACTTGAAAATCTCATGGATTTGCAGGTTCACTTTCGTCTGATCAAATGAAAGTAGAGATCTGATCACCACCCTATTTATTACTTGGAGCAAGCGCAACCAGTTTCTTTGGTGTTTAACACTCCTATCTTGTAAAGTCGACAAAGTTCATTGAAGCTTCCTTGCTATGGTGCTAACCGTTAAAGATGTCTACATCACCAGATGTTCAAATCGGAAGTAGCTCATTCAGTCCATAACAAATCTTCGACTGACGTTAGGACTAGGCTGGGTAGTGTTGTATATAGCCAAGAAAGGGAATGGTTTCTGCCTGCATAAAGCTATCTCAGATACATTATACAGCCAAATTTTTTGTTTGATTTCTTTTGCTAGTCTCAGAATGAGGGATATGTAGTAGGAAGCAGGGGTTGCTGTTTGTGTAAGCGACTTTTTAAAAGAAGCTCATTGTAATTTTGTGTGTTACCAAACAGCTACATATGCTGGGCTGGGATTGAATTATCAGGTCAATCTAGAATGATAGTCGCAACATGTATGTTTGATATATGTTTATCCCTATGGCTTCTACTGGGTAGATTTTGTTTTGATTATTTTACTTAAAACACCATACTACCATCTCAATGTAGAACTTAGAAGGGTTGAAACTTATGTATACTGTCAAACTTGGTTAAATTAATGATCAAACTAGAACAGAATTGGTGCAAGAGGATTTCACAACTAGATCCATGCAATATTCTAGATTTGATTACAAGGGAAAAACTTCATGTTTAGTGTACAAAAAAATTATTGGGGATCTTGAAGAATCGAGTAATAAATGATAAAAAGAAGAAAAGAGAGTAACATTGAACTGACCAAGTAGAACAGATTTATGCCCAACTCTGCGCTTGTTTTCGATTCCCTTAATGTTGCAGTTGTCTCTGCAATGCATAAACAGGAACACCTGTTTATTAGACCAAACAAGGATGAAAGAGTAGCAGCTAACAGGATTGAAACGCAAAATATGAATTACCTGCAGTTGAGTGCAGACTTGAACTATTTCAGCAAGTGGTGCCCAATCTCCGAAATTCTTCTCAGCAAACTGGCAGGCAATGCCAGTCTTTCCGCTAGCAACTACAAACAAGCCACCCTTAATTTCACCTTCCCCCTTAAAGCTCTGTTCAATTCCCATAGATTTCGCACGTTTAAAATTTGCGATAGCCTTTGCGTTGAGTAAAAATCCAGTTAAGAGCTTGTTCTTTAGCAGCTTCCCACCACCTAGAGCTTTAAAAAAATCTTTGTTTCGATCAAGGACAACCATACCACCCCAGTAGCGAGGCCAATAATCTTTCACCTGGAAGATTCACAATAAGCAGGAGAGATGGATGGAAGTAGAGTCTGAGTAAGTTTTAAAAACTGTTATAAGTACCTCGGAGTTTATTTCTTCATGAAGAACTGCAATTAGTTGAATCCCCAAAGCGTCGAAGATAGGCTTTTTAGCATAGAGCTGGTGAGCCTCTGCTCTGCACATAATGCATCTGCGGAATCCCATGATGAGATGGAGAAATTAAATGAAATGAAGTAGAATGGTAATAGTATGATAAGCTGCACAAAACCTTACCCTGGGCGTCGCACACATAGCAGTAGAGCTGGTTTATCACGCCATAACTCTGAAGCCTTTACTGTGGTAGTCTTAGTTTGAACCAGGTTCTCCTGCCCAATTTTATATACCGGAGCTAGTTTCTGAACTGAGATGTTCTCAATCGCAGAATAAGGAGCAATATTAATATTGTCTACTGCAGGTAAAGACTTGACATAACTACATTCTTGAAGGTCATGAGAAACATTTCGTTTGTCAGAATTGATTTTGGTATTACTCCTTTCAATGGATCTTGCAATAGTCATTAACCTTGTAGTCTTGACAGATAAAAGATCATTCCCTGCAATACTTTGGCTTGTTCTATCAGTAAAACGAGAGATATGACCTCTTCTTATGCCGAACTGAGAAGAAAGATGTAATCGGTAATTACTAAGAAGCTCTTGCAGAGATTTCCCTGAGGCTTCTAGTTTATCTCCATACTGCATCAGACCACGGTCGTGCAGGTAAGATCTTATTTCCAGAGCATCCTGTTGATTGATTGATTGATGGGAATTTAGGAGACTGTCATCAGTCGTATATAAACAGATTTAAACATCAAATAAAGTAATTACCTTTTGTTGAGGAGTCATGTTTATAGCATCCATATCTTGTAAATTCATCATCTTTAATGTTGGTACATCATCCCAACCTTCTTCCATCAACTTTGGAAGCAATTCTTTCAACAATCCATTTCCCACAAACTCTTCCATTACAAAAGAAGCCATTGCTATTTGCTAGCTCTCAATCAATCCAGCAACACAATAAACTATCTGCCGGCCAATTTGCTTGAGTCCAAGCAGTGAGGCAATGAATATATAAACTAATGCACGTAGTATACAAAACATTATATAAGTTGATTTTTGAAGTTTCTTAGGTACACATTCTATTACTGCTGTGATTGAATCACCAAACACTGTTTTTTTATGTATGGATTAATGAAAAGATCCTGATTTCGTTATCAATATTTTGCGTAAATACTAGTATATTAATTAAATTTAACTGATGAGAAAACAAATCAGAATTACATGTTGGAAAAACAGCAATATTCCTTAATAAAATTATCTATGAAGTAAACTAGCTCACTAGCTATCCCAAGGCTAATCAAAGTTTTTCTGTTCCAACATTTCAAACTAAATAAAAATTGAATTTTTTTCTTCATTAATTAGTTAAATGATTCTACTTATGAGTCCAATCAAATGGTTTGTAACTTTGTATTCATATAAATAAATACACTGTTGATCACAAAAAAATCATTTCAAATGAAAATGGATAGAATTAGAGTTTTCATGCAAAAACTGTTCAAGGCCGGTTGTATATAACGGTGGCCTGAGTTTGCCACAGCTCCAAAAGCAGTCTAACGCAACATACATCTCATCACAATTCACAACATCGAACACCTGTTCATACATCGATCTCTGCTTCCTCCACTCTCTCTCATCGACTCAGATTCTTCAGAAGGAGTGGGAGTTGGTTGCAGCTCCACTCTCTCAAGTCTCAACTACCTCTTGATGAAAAGCAACTCCCTTGGCGCTTCATTTCCGAGGCACTTTGCCTGTTGGGCCATTCCTTTACCTTGGGTTTTGCAGTGCTACTGCTACAGGCTCTTATTTGGGCCCAGATCTGTTTACAGCCTTTTTCCGGCCAACTTTTACGGGCCCCCACCTTTGTACTATTTTGGTCCAGCCAAACCCAAGTGTGACCATCTTAAAGAGCCCAATCAGTCTTAAGTCAAAGCCCACTAGCTCAAGTCAGACTGACAGGCAAATGAGCCATGCTACAAGAATATTTATTTGGGCCTTTACATGGCCTAGGCACGCATGTTACATAAATTTGGATCCTATCCTAATTATAACCCGACCCAAGTAGAGAGTCTATAGAATTTTGGAGGGAACGAGGGAAACAAAGAAAACAATTATAAAAAGAGAGAAACGTCTGTTTCATATTCTGTCTCCACGCGGCGACGAGATGAGGTTAGATGTGGGTCAGAACAGTGATGATGATGAGGTCTGAGTCAATATGACAATTTCGTACAAGATAAGAACATACGAACCATGTGTAGTATACTAGTAGTATAACATTATTAATTGCTAATCATATTCATACCTAATTAAACGAGTGATTAAGATTTGTTTTAGACCATTTAACTATTTGATTGATTTGAATACGAATCTTTCAATCTCTTTACGTAGACGTAGACATTTTTTTCTTTTCAAAATAGTTTGGTGGTCTTTATAAGATCAACTTCAACAGTTCAACACTTCAACTCATTCTTTGCTTCTCATTTGAGAAAAAAAATAAAAGAAAAGGTACAAGTCTTTCTCTTCTCTTAGTTTAGAATTACTTTGTTAGCTTTCAAGTTTGATTCTTTAGTTGAAGTGTTGTTCTTCATTTCTTCCTTAACATTCGGGAAAATTTCCAGTATTTTTGGGTCATTTTGTACTAATTTTGTCTTGAACATAAATTCCCCAAACCCAAAATTGATTCTAGAAGGTAAGTTTGAGCTTCAAATTGAAAGTTGAAGTTGAGTTTTAGCTGAATCACCAAAGCTTTGGTTGATATAATTTCAATATCCCCTGTTTCAAGTAAATTTTAACTTTTTCAACTAGTTTTGAGGATTTCTGCCTCACAAACCGAAATCAAGTGAAGTAGAAGAGAGGACAGCAGCAACTGCAGCATCGCAGCAGGAGAAGAAGAACAAGAATAGCAGCAGCAACAATTCAGAATTTCATCAATGGCTATTTCTTATACTCTTCTTGTATTTTCTATAATCATGTCTAGCTAAACCTCTATTTAGGGCATAGATGAAGCCCTAGATCTAAATTGATATTTTGTTTAGAAATTATTGTTCCGAATTTGAGTTTTTTAATGTTTGAAATCAATTTATATATTCTCTGATTTTCGATGATCTACTTTCACCTATTATATCTAAAACTCCATAGTTTGAATAGTAGGTAGTTAGATTTATTTTTCGTTGATTATCAAACATGTTTTATGTTCATTAATTAAATCTTTTGATAGCTTATGCCTTAAACAGACATGTTATGCTTTAAATTTATATATATGGCTGAGATTTAAATTCAACAGTAGAATTAATTTATTATGCTTACGCGATCATGTCTTCGAGATAATAATGGATTCTCATCAAATTTATTACTTTTAAAAATATAAAAGAATAATTGTTGATATTCAAATTATTAATACAAGGTCTAGGGTGGATTCGAATGTCTTGGGTTCTCTCAATCGTTTAATTCCATAAATTTACTATTTTCTTAGTTATAATTTAGTTTAACAATTTTCATTGCAATAACCCCTTTCGAATTAGTTTATGTAGATTTTTATTATTCGTTTGAACAACAATCTCTGTGGGATCGACTCGTATTTGCATATCTACAATAGACTCGTGCACTTGTGATCATTAATAGGGTTTTAAATTATCTGTTAATTTAGGTAGTTCAAAAACCACAACAATAGCTGTGCTCAATCTTGTTTCTTGTAATCTCAAAATCTCAATAAACAAGCTTATTGGTCATCCACGTAATCTGGATTCTTTCTCAAGATGACAAAGCCTTCAAGAATTGACGTAAGGGGAATGTATCTGCAGAAGGAGACAGTAGAATTAGGTTGCAGCAATCACTAAGAGGTAACATCCAAACTTAAAAACAAATAAGAAGTTATATAAGATTTACTTTTCAGTTGTCAGCTCTGCCCTATCACCAGCAGCCAAGATAACTGGAGTTGAGTGTGTTTGAAATCTAGTAATGGTCTTCGGTCGACCAGCTTGACCAACGACATCAACAGCTTGACCCACTCTAAAAGGTACTGACAGAGGTTTCAGATTCTCATCAACAGTCATCAGCATTCTAGACTGTAACATATCAAAAAGAAGTTCAGAGAAAAAGGATGGAGCAGACAACAAAGAAAACAAGCTATAACTTAATCCAAGAAAGAAAAAAAATATAGGACTTGATAACGGACCCGCATCGCCAAAACAGCAAAATATAGGATATAATGGTATTTCGCCAGGATGATGGGGTTCATGTCGAGACAGGCATGCAGCAATGTGATGATTCCAGCAAGTGCCGTCCTTCACAAGGGAAACAAACAGAAAGTAAAAAAAGTTAGCTTCTTAAGTGGTCGCAAAACATGAGCTTATTAGGTCTTACATGACCACTCTGTAACAGTAGGATACTTGGCAATAAAGAACTACAATGCATGATTTCCCAAACAAAGGCAGTAGTACACTTACGGAGACAATAGGAAGCGCTCCGATTGGTAGGGAGTAAGAGTTAATAATCCTTTCCCTAGATGCACAAATCCTTGAGCAATCCGAACCTGTAGTTGCGGATATATAATCCAATCAAATTAAACAACAAACCAAGCATAAAATGGAGAAGTAGTGTATTTCTGATGTAGCATACGCAGAATAGGAGGTCAGGGTCTTTGCAGTGGCCCGAGAGATTGCGAAGCATGCCAGCAAGTCGAGCATTGTTGGTGCCAGCACCAATCAAACCCAAAGAAATGGTTGCCGCCTGCCAAATTCGCTTAATCATAAGAATTTCAATCATAATATGTTAGAAAAATTAGTTTCAGTTACACAGTAATTAAACAAACCATTGCTACTTCTTGATCTGTGTCATGGCTGAGTCTGCTTAACGTGTCCATTACATTGACCTGATCCACATTCATTAACAAATTAGCAAACCTAAAGGTTGAAGAAAGAACAAGAAAAAGTTGGTACACCTTAAAATTTAATTGATTATGATTTCTATTGGAGTAAAGTCCTCAAAGAAAAATCCATAATCTTAATTATACTTATCAAACTTGACGAGACTGGGCTCAAATGCCTAGAAGGGTGGTGGACTGGGTATAGTGATTTATGGCCACCACATGCAAAATGTGCATTACTACCTTTGGATTGGATATGCAGAGTAGTCCAAGAGCCAATGGAACTGCTCGACGGATATTCTGCTCTCCGTACTGCAACATATGCTCGAGTGAACGAATCGCCATCTCAAGGCCCAGTTCTTCTGCCATTGCTATCATAGCAATCCCAAGCACAGCAGGTCCCTGATGGATCCCCTCGCCCTTCTCAAGATGTTCTGTGCAATGTCCAAGAAGATCCTGCACCTGTATGAATAAACAAAGTATGCTACTTAGTGCAAAAAGATACCAATTTGGAGAGAGAGTCATTTCGCAGGAAATACCTTAAGTACATTTCCAGTTCCAGCATATGCACAAGATAAAAGGGTCATTTCGCAGTACTTTCTTATTTTTTCATTAAAGGTTTTCGAAACTTCAGCAGTGGCTTCTACACTTTCCTGTTAAACACAGTGGTTCATGAGATAAACATTAAATTGTTGCTCGTAGAAAGTTCTTATGTATTTTTTTTTCATTCAGGTACATCAAAGCAGACATTATGTTGAGAAATGTAGAGGCAATATGTAAATAAATCAGAGGATAAATTAAATAAATTGAGGAAGCAGGATGTGGTTCCAATGAAACTAATAATAGCCCATTGATTTAGCTTCATTTACCTGCTTCCCAAGGTAAAGAAGGCCTAAGCCAAGAGGCAGAAACCGTATGAGTGAGTCACTCAACTCAGACTCACTCCGCTCCATCAATGAAAATAAAATTGACTGGGCAACGTCTTCATTGCAAGAACCAACATAGACCAAACCCAGTGAGATAGCAGCAAATGCTATCACATCAAGTGGCGCCCCTGAATCCGCAAGAATAGGAGTTAACTTATCTCGTATCTGTAAAAACATAAAGGAGTCACTGTAGCACAAAAAGAATTCAACTAAGGCAAAATGGCAAATACTTCATGCTCTCTCGAAACAGAAGCTTTCTATGAGGAGATCCTAATCATATGATATCTTCAGAATTTAACATAGTCACACAACAAATGGTTTACCCGCTCATTCTGGGACCCTGCATATGCAAGACCCAGGCCCATTATTGCTCCAATACGAATTGTTGAATCTTCTTTATCTATATAATCAGCTAGAAGTGCCAACGCCTGAAACATGAGATTCAGATGGGTCAACAGCATAACAGCCATACCAGACAAAAGACACTAGATAGTTCAGCCATCCTAAAAATTTTGTTGAACACGGGAAATTGTTAATTCACTCACAGGATCACAATCATTATTGACATTGCAGTTTACAATGCCAATCCCTAACAGTGCACCCGCAGTTACATGGTTATCAGTGCTGTGGAAGTACTTGTCAATTTGTGAAAGTCCAGCGTCAACATCCCATAACAAGATCATACCCTACAAGTAAAACATGCAGTTAATCATTGAGTTCACATTGAAGGGAAAATGAAATAGTGACAGAGCAACTTACATGACTTGCTACGACACTAGTTTTCCCATGTTCCTTGTTCTTGAAAATCCAGTTTCCTGTAGGGCCGCCACTTGAACTTTCAAAAGGGACAGTCATTAACTTGTCCTGGAGCACAAGGATAAGATGGTAAGTGTTCAGTAAATTGTAGCTAATTAGCTATAGATAAATCACGTCTGCATCAATTAAGGCATCTCTTACTTGACCGAAACCTGCATTTACAAATGCATTTACAAATGTGGCTGATAAGTTTTGTTTGGCTGAGTCAACATTAGCACTAGCACTTGTACTTGCACTTGCACTTGCCCTTCCATCAATCAGGTGCGTCTAAAAACGACAACAACAAAAGGCCAGAAAATCAATTGTCAATTTCAAGTCAAGCTTAAGAAACATTCTGATTGGCAAAGCAATTTAAGAGTAGATTCATTACCCATAAGCCGACATTGTCTTTCTAGTTTCTATGGAGAGTAATCACAACGTCTAAACACTTTGGTCATTATCAAAAATTCAGGATATAAAACAAACAAAATTTCTGGGTGCACTACATAATAGTCTTCTTCTAGAAAGAAGAGGTCTGTGCTCAATATAACAAAAATTCTGGGTATATTTAAAATTTGAGGTATTTAGGTTTTGGTCCCTCTTTTAAAAGTGTAATTAGGTTTTGGTCGGCACTAATGTGTTTATTAGGTTTGGTCCATTTTCCCTCCATTGACTGCATTGACCGTCGGTTGACTTGATATTATTTTTAAAATAACAAATATACCCCTTCATGTGCACAACATGTGATAAATTAGAATTGTGTTTTAAATTAAAGAATTAGGTGTTGGTCCTTATTGTATATAAGCATATTAGGTTTTGGGTCGTCTCATTCGTTGATGTTTAGGGTTTGGTCCCCTTTGTAAAGTTACAAGATAATAATAATAAAAACTTAGTTTTGGCATGTAGATCTTTTCATTAGGACATTAGCTATTAGATATTTTCTCCCAAATTTTGACACGTGCCCATCTATAGTTTATTATAAAAAAAAAGTTTGCACAAGCAAATCACGTGCAAGGTAGTCTAGACATTATAAAAATTTGGTCTAGTCTTCATCAAGTCAACCGATGGTCAAATACAATCAATGGCCAGAAAGGGGACCAAAACCTAATAAACACATTAGTGCAGACCAAAACTTAATTACACTATTAAAAGAGGGACCAAAACCTAAATACCCCTTAAAATTTCTAGTCAAGCAAAAGGGTACACCACCCATTTTTTATGTTATAAATTTAAAAAGAATGAAACATCAAAATACACAATTCATATGATCTTGGTTTATTACCAAAATACAAAACACAAGATCTTCTTGGTTCCATAACATAACAGACTGCTTCTAGAGAACACACGTCTTTTAGTCACCAACTCACCATTAGACAAAATTCTAAAATATGAAATAAATAATAGTAAAGGAAAAAGAGTACACTATAATTTTCTAAGATTTAAATAAAACACATGATTCATATATTTTATCATAATAGCCTAGCAAATATTGCATAAAGTACCAATACACCCAAACTAACCTTGTAATATTTGGAAAGTACATTTATGCGCCCAAATCGCATTAGTATTAACTCAATACTAGGACAACGCCTTATCCTCTTAAGATGACTCGTAAGATTATAAAAAAGTACAAGGTGGCTTCAGTGTAGGGGCACTTTGTAACAACATTTTCTACCTAGTAAGTATAGCACTCCGATCCGTTTTCAAAAAGTCAAAGAATGTGTCGGTGGGGCAGCAAGCTTGCGGCCTGTTAAAGTAACACTTGAGCTCCAATTTTTCCTTCTTAAAATGTGTATGATGCTTGTTTTATGCATATTGGTACATCTATTTTGACTCAGTAACATCTTTGTCAAGGATTCTATATGAAAGGAATCACTTTAGTGTCTACTGAGTTTCCGTAATATTATAACAAAGAGCCCAAACGAACTGCACATGATATTTATCTAATTATCTCTAGTGATTGATATTCAACTTTTGTGAAGCCACCTTTGGTTAAAATGTTAAATTCCTGTTTTCACTTTTCATGACACTTTCTACATTATTAGTATCTGAAACAGATTTGCCAACCATCAGGTCTTACCGAACCAGCTGTGCAAACAATTTCTTCTGAAGTAGCAAGAGACTAAGCATGGAGAAAATTAACAAGATTAATGAATGTCAACTGAAAAGACATTCTACAGAATGCCAAAAGGAAAGTTTCATGATATAAAGTATTCGTTGATATCATCATGAAGGAGTCCCATACAATAATCAGAGAAGCTGAGCAAAGTGACTCGAGTCACGGCCCATATACTCCCTAACCTCTACCCCTAACAATTTTCGTAGAGGATAAAAATTAGTTTGGGAGGGGGAGAAAGAGTTGCTTGTTTGTCTTTGAAGAGAATTATGAGTATCAGTTCATATGATTTTTCCTTTTTATGAA
>JABWDY010009282.1:821-16435 GCA_013358455.1 Thalictrum thalictroides | reverse complement strand
CTTTGACCAACGACTCTTTTAGGGTTTTGACTATAAAAGCAACATCATAAGAGGATTTCTCTAAGGATTTTGTGGATTTCATCAAGAGCTTTCAAGAGGCCAAAAACCTAACTTTGTGAGAGTTTCTACAAGAGAGAAATCATCATCTTCCTTCCATTCAACTCTTCAATCCTTTCAATCCAAGTGAGGAAGAGTGAATGTTTGTTCATGGGTGTTTGTTATAAACCCATTTGAGAGCTTATCTTTGTGAGAGACATTCAAGAGAGAAAAACCCCTTTCTACCAAAGGTTAATCCTTTGATGTGTTGAGTTCTTGTTGAAGACAAGAAAGGTGAAACCCTTGAGAAGGAGTTCAAGGTGAGGAGCTTTGTGACAAGCTTCTTTAAAACCCTAGTGGATTCTAGGTTAGAGATTTAGGGTAAATCTCTGCAACTTTCAAGTTAGAGTAAATCAACACTTATGAGAGAGGTATAGAGTTGTTGGAGGTGCTCCAAAGCTTTGGATTTATCTTAATAGCAAGAAGCGACTTGAAGAGTGGACGTAGGCCATCTTGGGCCGAACCACTATACATCCTTGTGTTGTGGGTTTGCATTCTTGCTTTTACTTTATTTCTATATGCTTGATAGTTGTAGTGTAGATCAATATCTTCAACTTACATCTCTAGTTAGTAGTCCTTGAACCGGAAGGTGGGAGTGCATCTTTCTCTACCCACCTCGAGAAGTTCTTGGCTACTTGTAAAAGGATTGGAGTTTATTAGTCTTAGGATTGTGGTTTTTACAAACCCATATTCATAAAGACTATACCCAAGGACTAGAGCTAGTTAGTTGGGATTGAATCTTTACTACACCTTAGATCATCTTTGCATCTTTATATTCTCTTATCTTTTTCTCTTGCTTGTTAGTTGGTTATGTCTTGATAGATTTGCTTAGTATAATCTTTTATTCCACACATAGTTTTTCTAAGCATATCTGTTAGTGTCAGTTTACTCTGAGTACGTGACAGTTCACCTTAGTTGGTGCTTGGGGGTGATCTTTATTAAGTAATTTTTTAAATACCTTATTCACCTCCCCCCCTCTAGTATATTGGACACCATTGTGTAAGGAATATTAGAATGTAGTTGTTTGGGAACCAATTAAGTATTGTTTAAATTTTTCTAAGGCAAAAACAACGGCTAACATCTCTTTCTCGGTTGCAGTATAATTACGTTGAGCATCATTCAACGTCTTACTAGCATAATAAATTACACTAGGCACATTGTTTTTCCTTTGTCCTAAAACAGCACCAACAGCATAGTCCGAAGCAACACACATCAACAGAAGAGACCAATCCGAAGGTTAAATTATGGGAGCGAAGGTCAAAGAGGTATTTAGCTGCTCAAAGGATGACACACATTCTTCATTGAATTCAAAAGGTGTACCTTTCGTTAAGAGATTAGTGAGCGGGCAGGCTATTTTGGAAAAATCCTTAATAAACCTACAATAAAAACCGGCATAACTAAGAAAAGCTCAAATGTATTTAATAGTTTTAGGAATTGGAAGGGAGGATATAACAGATAACTTAGCTTCATCAACTTCAATTCCTTTGGGTGTGATTCTTTCAAGATTAGATATTCTTGACATTTTTCCTAATTCAAGACTATCACGACCCTAATTAAATAAAAAGGATTGCAACGGTAATCTAAATAACATTCGCACAAATAGTAAAGATCCTTTAACTTCAAAATCCATAATTAATTCAAACTTTAAAACAAAACTCCATAAGTTATGCTAGAGATAGAAGGGGACACTTGTGTAGATGAGAAGGAGCTCAATAATCAGGAAGAACAACACAGGAATGGAGATGGCAGTGAGGTGGTAGAGGTATCATATATGGAGAAGGGCAATACCAATGGGGAGAGTACTGAAGAATGGCAAACACCTAGCAAGAAACACACTGCAAAGGCTGCTACTATTGCTGATTGTAGACAGAATGGGGTGGATGTGGTGCAAGGTAAGGTTCAAGAAGTTATACTTATTGATACCTCTAAACAACCAAGACTGGATGATAGGAAGGGAAAAGTTATAGAAGGGGTAAATGAGAAGACACATAAATCTGGTGGTACAAAAAGGAATGAGGGGTTCATGAAGGATGCTATAAATAGTGGAGGCAAGAGTTCAGGAACATCCATGGGGGGTATAAGCACTCATGCCACTGGCAAGCTGGATAGTCGTGGACACACCAAATCAGTTGGTAGTCAAAGCAACATAAACAACATGGGAAGAGCTAAAGCTATGGTGGTTCCAAGCAGGGCCACTTTAAATAAAAGATAAATAGTTGTAGATGAGTAGTATTCGTGGATGGCTTAAAAGAAAATTTAAACAAAGAAGAGACATCCTTATTAGTAAGGAAGGGGTATATGGGAGAATGCAAGTGCATAACACACATGCACGGCTGGAGCATGAAGACCTAGAGGAAGCCCAGAGTCATAGAAGATATACTTGTTATTTTTCTCTAGATCATATTAGGCTAGTCTACTTATATATGTTTAATTCACCTAGGACTAGTTTCATTTACTTTATTTTGAGTTCCTTCTCTCATGATATTAGGAATGTGTACAAAGAGAAGGAAATGAGCTATACTGTAAGGTGCCTCTAAAAGCATCTATTTTTCTTTTAATAATTATAACGGAGTAAGGGACCACTGGAAAAAACCCTGCTTTCCAACCAAAATTAAACAGATACTTCAAAACCTTAACAAACAACTCCAAAGAGTATATATTCAACTCCTACTGAGGTACTGTCATCCTCTATTAAACATAAACTATGAACTGAAACAAAAGAGCTATGACCTACTGAGATAATCAAGCTTCACGAACTTCCGGTTCAACACGAGCCTCCTGGTGCTGCTCTCTAGCTATATCAACACGCTGCTCTCCTCCGCCTACGCTCCATAAGGATACGTACCCACGTGCAAAATAAGCAACATAGGTCAGCATAAAGAATGCTGGTATGAGCAGACAAGGTAGGGAACTCTATTCCCAAAAACAAATAAAAACGCAGAACTCTGCGGTTCTCTTATACTTAACTGAAACAATCTTAACTATAAATAAAAATACACTACCTGAAACTGCACCTCCTGTAAGGATAGGTCTCGCACTGCAAGAAATGTTAATTGACCTATCCTCCTGCAAAACAGAATTAGTACAATAATGATATAAATATCTTTCATGGCATCTCCAATATTAAACATCATAACACCAACTATCCTTTTTACTAAGTACAAACATTTACTAGTCTAAAAAATCCACAACCTATACCCAATCATTAGTACACCTCCCACAGGATGCACTCCACACATTTGCCATCACCACACATCACCAATGTGCCTGGTCATGGTTAGGAACCGCTACGAGGAAACCAAAACCCAAACGGGTGATCATCTGCAAGCTCTGGCTAGCCTTCCGTACGCCTAATTACATGACTCCTAATAGCTCCCTTGAGCTTCATTATGTGGCGCCCAGACCAACCCCAAAGGCCATGAAGGTCTGTAGGGTTAATTCCGCAGGCTAAGCGGTCTAGGAAATACCCAAAATCATTCTAACTGTCTACCCGCAGGCTATGCCGTCTAGGGTGACTTCCTAATTATCTTTACTTAATTCCAGAGGTGCGGCAAATGTACTAACGCTTGGGCATCTACCAAAACTAATTAACGAACTAAACAACAAGCATTAAGCTTCAATACATTACACACATGAAATTCCATTTCTAAGATTTCCTTGCCAAATCCATTTTCTATTATTCACATCCAATATACCGTCCATGGTATTAAAGCCATTCCAAGGCATTCCACATTTCAAAATGTCGTTTACCCATTATATCACATCTCAGTTAATTTAATATGAATTCTAACAGTAGAGAAGAAAATATATTACACTCGAGGTTCAGCAAAACGTATATAATGAGTTTACTAACGTTTAGTATAATCAACCAAAAATATATATAATCCAACATCATCTAAAAATTTATCTCCAATTCAACTGATATCAGAGTATTATATCTAACTACAGTCAGAATGTTAATCATTAATGAATATTAAGATATTAAAAATCAACTGTATCAGAATATCAAAATTTATTAACAGCAGTACCATCATACTTTGATTACATATGAAGTGGATAAATATATCACAGATCACTAATATTAATATTAACATTAGTACCATCATACTTGGATTAAATATGAAATGGATAAATGTATCACATATCACTAATATTAATATGCAAGTGTAATACAGTTTTAATGGTCAATGTGCAGTGAATCAATTTGAACAATTATGATTTCATGTCATGGTCATACGTGTCTCGAGGTAGCATTATTAGATTCAAAAGAGTTCACCGAACCTAGTAGACAAGTCACAGACAAACAAATTCCAACTTTTGTCTCTTACTAATCATTTGTATCTTAATCTATATATATCTCGAATTTTAAGAAAACAAGTCAAACTGTAATCTGGTTCTACCAATATACATATACACACCACAGTAACATCAGATATTTAATATTAATTGTTTACTCACCTTTTCTTCTTCCTATATTCTTTAACCAATACTTCTGCTTTTCCTAAGAACAAGTCGCCCTTTTCTTTTCTCTCTCTTTCTTGCTGCCACTCTCTCTTTCTTTTCTAAAGACAAATCTACTTAATCACCGTATGATCCCTATGTATTTATAGATGACCTAGTTAATACATCTAATTGGGCCGGATCACATCAAACTCTTTTCCAATTTTACTATTCAACCATTAATCCACAATTCACTATTATTTAGAATTAAACCCTTGGGTCAGGACTTGCATCAAATTACTTAATTATCAATAAATCCCAATTTGCATGAAATTAAAAGAGGGGGTTTACATTCATACACACCTCAAAGAAATCTCGGCCTCGAGATTTGGAGAAAGATCAAACGAACAACTCTGGGTGCTTAGTTCGCACCTTGTCCTCCAACTCCCATGTAACATCATTCGGATCATCACACCACTGAACTTTTACCAGATGTAATGTCTTTCGCCTTAACCGCTTCTCATCTCTGTCAATGATGGTGATCGGGCTCACCCTGCAGGTAGCATCCCCATTAATCTCTAACTGCTTTGGTTCATAAATTTCTAACTCTTGTTCGGCTCTTACATCTTCTTTATCACCGTTCCACTTTCTCAGCATCGAAACATGAAATACATCATGTACCTTTGCCAAGGCAGGTGGCAATGCCAACCTGTAAGCCAACGGTCCAACTCTCTCAGTGATCTCATACGGTCCCACATACCTAGGGCTCAACTTGCCCTTTTTACCAAACCTGATGATTCCACGCATCGGGGATATCTTCAATAACACCTTATGTCCTACTGCAAACTCGAGTGGCTTCCCCCTGTTATCTGCATAACTCTTCATCCGGCTTTGAGCCATTCTAAGTCTCTACAAAAATGATATCTATCTTCTCTGTAGTCTCACGAACCATCTCTAGTCCAAGAACTGCAATATCACCAACCACTGTCCAGCAAGCCGGTGATCTACATGGCCTACCATACAGTGCCTCATATGGTGCCATACCAATGCTTGCCTGGAAACTGTTATTGTAAGCGAACTCTACATAAGGTAGTTGTTCCCCCCATTCTCCACCAAAACTTAGTGCACAAGCACGTAACATATCCTCAAGAATCTGATTTACCCGCTCTGTCTGTCCATCTGTCTGGGGATGATAAGCAGTGCTTAGGTTAAGCTTTGTGCCCATGGCACGCTGAAAACTACTCCAGAACTCTGAAGTAAATATCGGATCTCTATCTGAAACAATGCTAGCTGGAACTCCATGTAACCTGACAATCTCCTGAACATACTTCGATGCTAGCTTATCTGCATTTCTATTAGCAGAAATTGGAAGGAAATGAGCAGACTTAGTCAACCGATCGACGACTACCCAAATGGATTCATTGCCTCTCTTTGATCTTGGCAACCCATCAATAAAATCCATAGAAATATGCTCCCACTTCCACTGAGGAATAGGCAAAGGCTTGAGTAACCCTGACGGCTTCTGATGCTCAGCCTTCACTCTCTGACATGTCAAACACTTAGAAACATACTCTCCAACATCCCTCTTCATGCCTTCCCACTAGTAAGTCCTCTTCAGATCTTGGTACATCTTCGTTCCACCAGGGTGAATAGTGAAACGAGAACGATGTGCCTCATCCATGACATTCTTCCTCAATCCATCCTTATCCGGAACACACAAACGATCACTATACCTCAAACCTCCATCAACACCAACTGACCACTCCGTCAGATAATCATCGAGCGAATCCACAACTAACTGTTCCAGCTTTCGAAGCAGGAAAGGGTCATCAGGCTGCTTGGACACAATCAAGTTAATCATCATAGGTTTCACCTCCATGGAACATATAGTGGCATGCTCACCACCCTGCTGTAACGATACATCATGAGAAGCAATGGTCTCCAAAGATTTCCACTCTGCTATCATCATCATAGCAACAGTGGCATGTTTCCTGCTCAATGCATCTGCAACTACATTCCCCTTCCCGGGCTGATACTGAATCTGAAAATCATAACTGCTAATGAACTCCATCCATCTCTGCTGCCTCATGTTCAAGTCCTTCTGAGAGAACAAGTACTTCAGACTTTTGTGGTCGGTGTAAAGATCAAACTTCTCTCCAAAGAGGTAATGACGCCAAATCTTCAGAGCAAACACCACAGCTGCTTAACTCCAAATCATTCACTGGGTATCTCGGCTCATGTTGTTTCAACTGCCTGGAAGCATAAGAAACAACTCTGGCATCCTGCATCTAAACACAACCAAGTCCGGTACCACTAGTATCTGTAAAAACAACAAGCTTCCCCCCTTTAACTGGGATAACTAACACTGGCGCGGTAGTCAATCTCTGCTTGAGCTCTTGGAAAGCTCTCTCACAATCATCGGTCCACAAGAACTTGACATTCTTTCTTGTCAACCTGGTCAATGGCTCAGCTATGAGCGAGAACTTCTCAATGAAACGACGGTAATAACCAGCTAAACCCAAAAAGCTCCGAATCTCTGTAGGGTTGGTTGGTTGTTTCCAATCCCTAACTGTAGCCACCTTCTCAGGGTCAACAACAATCCCCTCTCTGGATATCACATAACCCAAGAAGTGAACTTCCTTCTTCCAAAAATGACATTTGCTAAACTTAGCATATAACTTCTGATCTCTTAATATCTGTAACACCGTCTGCAAATGCTTCGCATGCTCCGGAGCATCCTTAGAATACACGAATATATCATCGATAAATACAATCACAAACTTATCGAGATATGGCCTGAAAATCCGGTTCATCAAGTCCATGAAAAATGTTGGAGCATTGGTTAACCCAAAAGGCATCACAGGAAACTCATACAATCCTTATCGGGTTCTAAAAGCAGTAAGTGGTATAGTCTTCTCCTCTACACCCATCTGGTGGTAACCCGTCCTCAAGTCAAACTGAGAAAACACAGCAGCTCCCTTCAACTGATCAAGTAAATCATCAATTCTCTGCAGTGGATATTTGTTCTTGATCGTCACCTTATTCAGCTCGCGATAGTCAATGCACATCCTCAAACTCCCATCCTTCTTGGAGACAAAGATAGCTGGAGCTCCCCATGGAGAATTGCTAGGACGTATGAACCTGGGGTTCATACACACCTCAAAAAGCTCAAACATATATACTCAACGAATAACCCAAATAAATTTTTAACATTAAAGATCACATACACTTTTTTTTTTTTTGATTGGAAAGCGGGGTTGTTACAGGGGTCCCCTACCCCGTTCATAAGAAT
Organism: Thalictrum thalictroides; assembly: GCA_013358455.1. Lineage (NCBI taxonomy): Eukaryota > Viridiplantae > Streptophyta > Magnoliopsida > Ranunculales > Ranunculaceae > Thalictrum > Thalictrum thalictroides. Next base: position 8,607 of record JABWDY010009282.1, on the reverse strand, counting down.
CATAAATCAAAGGAGCATTACAATCTCTTATAGGCAGTACCTATACTATCATCATACACAATTTTTCTAATGTCCTCTGAAAAGGAACTAGGTACGATATCAATATAATCTAGTGTAGGAATCTGTGTAGCTAGAGCATCAGCTAACTTGTTTATTTCTCTGTAGGTGTGCTTGATCTGGAAGTGTTGAATCTCATCAATCAGGTCATGTATTCTCCTCTTCATATGCTTTGGTTGCCATGGGACTCTTCCCTTATTGATTAAAGTCACAACATTTTCTGAATCTGTCCTTGCCTCTAGCTTGTGTATGCCCTCTCTAAGTGCCAATAGCAGCCCTTGCTCTAATCCTTGGAATTCAATCAATGCGATGTTGTTGTAAGATGATCTTCCCTTTGCTGCTGCCAATACCTCCCCATCTTTATCCCTTAACACAGCTGCCCATCAACCAAGTGTACCTTGAAGTGTACCATCAGTATTAAGTACCACATTGTTATCTATTGGTTTCTCCCATTTGCACCACTTAGCTTGATAGGTCTTTGGTACAATCTGAATGTCCCAAATGTCCATCAATCTCTGTCTGTCTGGTCCATAGTCCATACTAAACTTGAGTGAGTTCAGCTTGGTCTTTACTTCATCCACCACTTGCTTTGCCACCCTTGTTGCCAGTGAGTCCTGTTGCTTGAAAATCCTTGCATTTCTTTCTCTCCACACCCAATACACATAGGCATTGAAACATAGCATGAGTGCAATGGATTGAAGACTCTTGCCTCTACCATTTGTAACCAGCCATTGTAGTTCTTGGTCCCATGTTGCTGACCTCTGTCTTGTGTAGCCTGCCATTTGTAACACTATAGCCCATACACATCTGAATTCTGCCAACATAACACACAAGTATCCATCTGGATGATCCCCCATTGCCTTAGCTTGTTTTGTGTCTTCAGCCCACCTTTTAATGCCATCCAAGTGAGAAAAGAATGCCTTGGTATCCTTGTAGCAAACCAGACTAGCTTGGGCAACTCTTCCTTGAGCAACTCTTCCAGTTGGGTCTTCATCTCTTCCAACTGCTTGGGCGCCATCCTGTAAGCAGTCTTAGAAATGGGTGTCGTTCCTGGCAACAAGTCAATACGGAACTCCACCTCTCTCTTTGGTGGTAAACCTGGAATTTCCTCAAACACATCTGGGTAATCTCGAACGATCACCACATCACTAATATCGTTCGACTGGGCAACCATAAGCATCAAAAAGCTCGATATGATCGAATCATTTCTACTAACACAACTGTGTACCAATGTCGGCAAACCTGGGGTATCCTCTATAACTCTCCTCCCAGCACAATCCAAAATCACATGATAACGACTTAGCCAATCAAAACCTAGAATAAACTGGTAACCCTCAAAGTCTAAGACAACCAGGTCGATGACAAACTCTCTACCCATGAACGTCAAAACAAAGTTCTTACACTGATAAAACAAACAAGTCGACCCTCCCATAGGTGTACAAAGGTCTAAAGGCTGGGGTAAAGGTGTAGTCTCAAACTTATATTCATCTACTATTTTCTTAGCAATAAAAGAATGTGATGCACCAGAATCAAATAAAACTCTGAATCTAAACTGAGAGTAATCAAAAGTACCTTCCAATCCCTGAAAAGCAGGCAAAACAGCAAAAGCTCTCCCACAGTTTGGCTGAGGGGCTGGTCTTCCCTGGTTGTTGTTCACTGGTCGGCGACACTCAAATGAACGATGTCCTGGTCGTCCACAGTTCCAACAGTTACCCCTGATGGGTCCTGCTAGGGCTGCTGGTGCAGGTGCTGGTAACTGTAAAGGCGCTGGCCTATATGGTAAACCTGGGGCAGGTCGCCCTGGTGCTGGTGGTGGGGCTGGCCTATCTCTGTTGTCACCACGCCCATATCCTCCATGATGCCTGTAGCCCTGATTGTCTCCCCCTGGCCGCTGATATCCCTGATTCCTCTCTGTCTGATTGTCATATCTCCGACCCCTGAAGTTGGGATCATATGGTCTGTGCCGGTTCCGGTCTCTAGAAACATCCCCTGTCTTCTTAGATTTCTCTGCTTTGAACTCTTGGTCTTTTTCTTCATACTTCATGGCCAAGTTCAAAACACGATCAAAAGTCTTATGCTCAAAGGGGATCAGCTGCTTCGAAACATAGTGCCCTAGCCCTTTAATAAAGCGATGGTTTCTCTTCTCCACAATATCCACCATGTGCGGAGCAAACATAGACAGCTCGTTGAACTTATTGGTATACTCAGCTACAGTCATTGTACCCTGTTTCAAATTGATGAACTCCTCCACCAATCGATCTTTATAAGCACTGGACAGGTACCTTCCCTCAAACATAGTTCTGAATCCCTCCCAAGTCAGAGTGGTGAGATCCAGGCCAACGTTTTGCGCGTCCCACCAAAATAAAGCTCTTCCTTCCAACTGATGTGAGGCGAGCTCTTGCTTCTGAACTTCCGTCAGTACCATCCTAGCCAACACGGCCTCTGTCTGACGAAGCCATAACACTGCGGTCTTTCCGTCTCCCTTTCCATCAAACTTAGTACCACCCAAATTGATATAGTCTTTGTTTCTCTTCGCAAAGGGATCTCCATTGCCTCCATTGTTGCCACCAATCACTTGCAACAATTGATCCATCTGATCTTGAGTGAAGTGATACACTTGGCTGCGTCCTCTTCCCGCCATGACCTTCATTTAAAACATCAAATTATTATCAGATAACTTCCCAACTCCATTAAATTTATCACCCATTCCACATTCCGAGGATCACCTAGACCTTCTCGGCCTAAGTTAACCAAGCGCTCTGATACCAAGAAAACTGTCCCGACCCTAATTAAATAAAAAGGATTGCAACAATAATCTAAATAACATTCCCACAAATAGTAAAGATCCTTTTACTTCAAAATCCATAATTAATTCAAATTTCAAACCAAAACTCCATAAATTAAAAAAATACATCAAAACCTTAACAAACAACTCCAAAGAGTATATATTCAACTCCTACTGAGGTATTGTCTTCCTCGATTAAACATAAACTATGAACTTAAACAAAAGAGCTATGACCTACTGAGATAATCAAGCTTCACGAACTTCCGGTTCCACACGAGCCTCCTGGTGCTGCTCTCTAGCTATATCAACACGCTGCTCTCCTCCGCCTACGCTCCATAAGGATACGTACCCACGTGCAAAATAAGCAACATGGGTCAACATAAAGAATGGTAGTATGAGCAGACAAGGTAGGGAACTCTATTCCCAAAAACAAATAAAAACGTAGAACTCCGAGGTTCTCTTATACTTAACTGAAACAATCTTAACTATAAATAAAAATACACTACCTGGAACTGCACCTCCTGTAAGGATAGGTATCGCACTGCAAGAAATGTTAATTTACCTATCCTCCTGCAAAACAGAATTAGTACAATAATGATATAAATATCTTTCATGGCATCTCCAATATTAAACATCATAACACCAACTATCCTTTTTACTAAGTACAAACATTTACAAGTCTCAAAAATCCACAATCTATACCCAATCATTAGTACACCTCCCACAGGATGCACTCCACACATTTGCCATCACCACACATCACCAGTGTGCCTGGTCATGGTTAGGAACCGCTACGAAGAAACCAAAACCCAAATGGGTGATCATCTGCAAGCTCTGGCTTGTTTCCCGTACGCCTAATTACATGACTCCTAATAGCTCCCTTGAGCTTTACTATGTGGCGCGCAGACCAACCCCGAAGGCCATGAAGGTCTGTAGGGTCAATTCCGCAGGCTAAGCCATCTAGGAAATACCCAAAAATCATTCTAAGTGTCTACCCGCAGGCTATGCCGTCTAGGGTGACTTCCTAATTATCTTTACTTAATTCCAGAGGTGCGGCAAATGTACTTACGCTTGGGCATCTACCAAAACTAATTAACGAACTAAACAACAAGCATTAAGCTTCAATACATTACACACATGAGATCAAGCTTCAATATATCTCGAAGTTTAAGAAAAAAAGTCAAACTGTAATCTGGTTCTACCAATATACATATACACACCACAGTAACATCAGATATTTAATATTAATTGGTTACTCACCTTTTCTTCTTCCTATATTCTTTAACCAATACTTCTGCTTTTCCCAACAACAAGCCGCCCTTTTCTTCTCTCTCTTTCTTGCTACCACTCTCTCTTTCTTTTCTAAAGACAAATCTACTTAATCACCGTATGATCCCTATGTATTTATAGATGACCTAGTTAATACAATCTAATTGGGCCGGATCACATCAAACTTTTTTCCAATTTTACTAATCAACCCTTAATCCACAATTCACTATTATTTAGCATTAAACCCTTGGGTCAGGACTTCCATCAAATTAATTAATTATCAATAAATCCCAATTTGCATGAAATTAAAAGAGGAATTTACAAAGACTAAATTCTTTTCTTCACATCGAATGAAAACGTTTTCAAGATTAGATAGACATTGGTCAAATGACTCTCCATAAATAGAAAAATCATCAATAAACACTTCCATGAATCTTTCAACCATGTCACTAAAGATGTGTAACATACACCTTTGAAAAGTCTCTAGTGCATTACATAATCCAAAAAGCATTCTCTTATAAGCAAATGTTCCAAAGGGACAAGTGAAAGTTGTTTTTTCTTGGTCTTCGGGAGCTATAGCAATTTGATTACAAAGGGACAAGTGTTAGCTCACTGGTCAGACCTCTGGGTGATGATACCAGAGGTCAGGGGGTCAAACCCCAGTGGTATCAAAAATAGGGTTACTAATCCCATTTAAAAAATAGGCTTACCTGGGGAAAACCACCAATTTTTGACCTATGAAAAAACCCTGCTTTCCAACCAAAAAAAAAATATATAATATCATCTAGCTTATCATTCGAGCAAGAGAAAAAATTAATCGATGTTATTCAAAAACATCGCTCGACAATTGGGTGGTCCCTAGATAACATAAAAGGTATTGACCCCGAGGTTTGCTCTCATCATAGAAGATAACGCTAAAACTTCAAGAGAACCTCAAAGACGTCTAAATCCCATTATACAAGATGTGGTAAGGAGTGAAATTCTTAAGTTACTTTATGCCGGAATAATCTACCCTATCTCCAATAGTAAATGGGTTAGTCCAATACATGTGGTTCCTAAAAAAGCCGGTTTTACCGTTTTGAAAGATGAAGAGGATAAATTAATCACAACAAGAGCACCAACTAAGTGGAGAGTGTGTATCGACTATAGGCGTCTAAATCTTGTCACTAGAAAGGATCACTTTCCTTTACCTTTCATGGACCAAATGTTAGAAAGATTGGCCGAACATTGTTTTTATTGTTTCTTAGATGGTTATTCGGGTTATAATTAAATTCCTATAACTCCTGAAGACCAAGAAAAAACAACTTTCACTTGACGTTTTGGAACATTTGCTTATAAGATAATGCCTTTTGGATTATGTAATGCACCCGCGACTTATCAAAGGTGTATGTTACACATCTTTAGTGACATGGTTAAAAGATTCATGGAAGTGTTTATGGATGATTTTTCTATCTATGGAGAGTCATTTGACCAATGTCTATCTAATCTTGAAAAAGTTTTCATTCGATGTGAAAAAATGATACACCTTTTGAAGGATTTTTCTATCTATGGAGGTTTATTAAGGATTTTTCAAAAATAGCTCGCCCGCTCACTAATCTCTTAACGAAAGATACACCTTTGGAATTCAAGGAAGAATGTGTGTCATCTTTTGAGCAACTAAAAACCTCTTTGACCTCCACTCCCGTAATCCAATCTCCGGATTGGTCTCTTCCATTTGAATTAATGTGTGATGCTTCGGATTATGCCGTTGGTGCCGTTTTAGGACAAAGGAAAAACAATGTGCCTGGTGTAATTTATTATGCTAGTAAGACGTTGAATGATGCTGAATGTAATTATACAACAACGGAGAAAGTAATGTTAGCCGTTGTTTTTGCCTTAGAAAAATTTAGACAATATTTAATAGGTTCCTAAACAACTATATACAAGGATCATGCCGCTCTTAAATATCTTCTATCGAAAAAGGAAGCTAAATAAAGGTTAATAAGATGGGTGTTATTTTTACAAGGGTTTTCTCTTGAGATAAAGGATAAGAAAGGATGTGAAAATGTGGTGGCCGATCATCTTTCTAGATTAACTTTGGAAATTGAAGAAAAAAGTGAGATAAGTGACACTTTTCCGGATGAAGAAATATTTTGTATCTTAGAAACTCCATGGTATGTGGACATAGTTAATTATCTCATAACCGAGCATATACCTACGCATTGGAGTAAGGACGAAAGAGAAAGATTCAAATCTAAGATAAAATATTATTTTTGGGATAAACCATACTTGTTTAAATATTGCTCGGACCAAATATTTCAAAAGTGCGTACCAAATTTGGAACAAGTTGATATTTTGACCTTTGTCATGACCATGCACGTGGTGGACATTTTAGTGCAAACAAAACGGCGGCCAAGGTTTTACAAAATGGATTTTATTGGCCAACGTTGTATCATGACGCTAATGTTTATTGTCGAAATTGCCGCCGGTGTCAACAATTAGGAAAAATTTCAAAATGAAATGAAATGCCACAAAAGTATATTTTGGTAGTTGACATTTTTGATGTTTGGGGTATTGATTTTATGGGACCATTTCCCTCGTCCAAAGGTTTTCTATACATTTTTGTCGCGGTAGACTATGTTTCAAGTGAGTTGGCCTGTGGCTCAACGGTAACACCCCTTTCTCAAAGTGGAGAGGTTGTGGTTTCGAGACGTATCAGCAGCTGATTATTGATATAAAAGTTTCGCCACGTAATTTATAAGGGGTAGGGGTCCCCTCAACCCCGCTTGCCTATCAAAAAAAAATAAATACTTTGTTTCAAAATGGATCGAAGCCATCCCAACTATAAAAAATAACAAAAAGGTGGTGACACATTTCTTAGGAGAAAACATTTTTTCTAGGCTTGGGGTGCCTAAAGCCATTATTAGTGACCAAGGATCACATTTTTGTAACAAGTCTTTTGAAAATTTATGTGAAAAATATGGGATCACACATAGGATAGCCACACCTTATCATCCACAAACTTCGGGAGAAGTTGAGGTATCCAATAGAGATATTAAGTGTATTTTAGAAAAAAACGGTGAACCCCGATAGAAGTGATTGGAGTGACCGTATTTTAAAATCTCTATGGGCTTACCGAACAACTTTTAAAACTCCCACTGGCATGTCACCTTATAGACTAGTCTTTGGCAAGCCGTGTCACTTACCCGTCGAAATGGAGCACAAAGCTTATTAGGCCATCAAGAAGTTAAATTTTGACATAGATGAAGCCGGTGAAAATAGGAAGTTAACAATTAATGAATTATATGAAATTCCTAGTGATGCTTATGATCTTGCAAAAGATTACAAAGTTAAAACTAAAAGAGTGCATGATGCTAAAATCCTAAGAAAAGAATTTCATATGGTCGAAAAGTGTTATTATATAGAAGCCGTCTACATTTACTCCCGGGTAAGCTTAAGACAAGGTGGGCCGGACCTTTTGTAATTACAAGAATTTTACAATGTGCTGCTATAGAATTAGAAAATCTGAAAAATGGAAATGTGTTTCAAGTTAATGGTCACCGTTTGAAACCTTATTTGGAATTACGGAGGAAATGGTAGATTTAATTATGTCGGTGTATTTAGATGATGAAAGTCCTTCATAATTTTTTACTTATGTTTATGTTTTGTTTGGGGGTGACATGCAAATGTCACCCT
>JABWDY010009281.1:608-13583 GCA_013358455.1 Thalictrum thalictroides | reverse complement strand
GACAAAAAAGTGCTCAAAAATTGTTTAATCGGAAAACTAAGCTTCCTATAGCTTTCAAGTACAGTAGGACGGTACTTCTAATATCATTAGAAGTACATTAGCTTTCAAGTACAGTAGGACGGAACTTCTAATGATATTAGAAGTACATTAGCTTTCAAGTACAGTAGGACAGTACTCCTATAGCTTTCAAGTACAGTAGGACGGTACAGTAGGACGGTCCCTCGTTTCTTGTTAACAATGAGGATTCTAATATCATTTATACTATGGGGCCACTTCTGATTAACTTGGAGTTCAGTTGAGGCATCTTCTACTCATTTTTATGATATTGCCACTTACTTATACTATGGGGCCACTTCTGATTAACATGGGGTTGGTTTATACTTACACAATGCAACACAAAGACATTGATCTGTTCTAATTATTAACAACTGAGACATATATGTCACTTCTCATCTCCTATTCATATAAAATCAAAAAATATAATCGAATAACTAAACAGCTACAGCAAACTTACCTTAGCAGCAACTCCAAATACTTGAAGCACATCGACTACAAATTCAACCGTCCTGTCTCCTGAAAACACACTAGTATATAAGAACTCCTTTGATAATCAACAAAGTCAACTTCTTGATGCTAGTTACATAACATTCATCCATAACGTTAAAGATAAAAACAATAACAAAAACACCGCTACAAGAAGGAAATAAATATATAGCGTACCCTGCAAGGACAATACTTCTGAAATTTGTTTTAAGCTCAACCCTTGATCACCAGCTTCATAAATGGTGGAATGGGCAGTTTCAAATAGCACAGGTTTCAATGCGCTCATCATATCCTCATCAGCAAACTTTGACAGCAACTGATTTCCGTAATTAGTCATGGCCCTCCATGGTGTTCTATCAGCTGTCAGATCCAGCAAACTGCCAAAACTTCCAGAAGGGGAAGGGCTGCTACCTGTCCCCATATATGAAGAATTTATCTTATCATCCGTATCAGTTCTAGAGGGACGTCCTTGAATATTTTCATTTGTGAAGAGTTCTAAAGCTTCAGATTTTGACAACGTTATCCTGCTTACAGACACCCTGATACCAGGAAAACCTTTTGCTCGACGAGATACAACCTCCCCCTCTTTGGCCATTGAAGACTTGATGCTCTTAGCATTATTCGCATTGCAAACCTCATCATTATCAGTTATAATCTTATTGCTATTCTCCTCCACCTCTCCAATACCTTCATCTGGCAAGCATGGTGAAATGAATAGTACTCCTGAAGAAACTAGAGCAAGCAAATGGAAAATGTCACCACATTGTAAATCCTCATTAAGATTGATGGTGTCTTCCATTAAATCTTGTTCTCTTTCCCTAAGCCAATTACCAAACTTAGCCGCCCTCTTGCCGGTGTTTATTGGGAAAGGAGAAGATGAAACATTGTGCATAAATTGTTGAGAAAGTATAAAAGGTTGACTTCCATTACCACCAACCTGCCCAATTGAGGATATATCAAGAAGTAGACTAAGAAAGGAAATCATATAGACAGCCCTTAGACCAATTGATCGTGCAATTACATTAACTTTCTAATTAAAACTGTCATTTACTAGATACATAGAAAGCTCCTTCAGTTTTTATTATTTTTCCAAAGCTCCTATCTTCGTATTAAAACTATTCTAATTTTTTTTTTTAAAAGAACTTGTGCCAATGTGCCATTATCCCATAGGTCATGACCTTATCTGCTTATCATGTCATATCGAAATAAAAGGAAGTCATGAAAATCTGCTTTTAAACAGAAGTTATGTAAAACGCTTTACCATGAATCTTTTCTCTCTGAGGTAATTAAAGGCTGCAAAAAGATCATGTTCTGAATAACGCCGCAAAGTCTCTGCCAACAATTTGGGAACCTCTGGTGCTGATGAGGTGCTCAAAAATACTAGCTTAAGAAGCTCGACGCCATTGGCAACCGCCAATGACTCATAAGCTCGTCTAGTGACACTGATGCCTTCATTAAGAAGCTTTAAAAACTTTCCAGGAAGGCGATGGCAACTTGATCGGCGTTGTCGTCTTCCGTCATGGCTTTGAGTTTCCTCACCAGTAGTCATTGACGGAATTGATAGCGGTTCGTCTTGCGAATCCTGAGAGAAAATTAAGTTAGATCTAAAAAACAACAACCGATTACTAAAGGGATCAAACTGAATATGAAAGATACTATTGTAGGCATTCCTTTTAGGCTAAAGAGCACAAATATAAATTTAATCTAATAAATCAATTCAATCGTGTGGTAAAAAGTCATACGAATCAAATCTGATTTGTTATTTGACCAAAGCTAGATCTTAGTCACATTGCAAGATGCAGATAAGGTTTTGCTACTAGAAACCCATACCATAACCATGATATGTCAAGAAGAAAGAAGTAATAGTACCACCAGCCTTCAAGTTGATGGACAAGGACAAAATAACACTTAAATGTTAAGTTAAATTCTCAAACAAACAACACATTAAAAAATGTCACATACAGGAAAATGATTCAAGCGTAAGTGCCAGTTCATTCTAGGTATGAAGTATCGGGTATTGGTTCAGTTGAATTTTAATTATATTGACAGGATTCTAAGACATGGATGTCCTTGATCAAATTTCCACTTACATATGCTCGAGCAGCCAAATATTTATCTGGTGAGTCATTTAAAGTTGCAGGCCGACTTCTCCTGCTAACTTCCATTTTAGCCATCTGTTTGCAACGAAGCACCTCATCAAGAGCCATTTTAACGTTTTGATCCTCAAAATCATCCCACTGTTGTTCATTCGAACTCGAATCTTGAATATCCCCTGGATTCTTAAACAATATTTTGTTGGGACCAACTACTTCTGGAGAGTCCTGAGCAATTTGACCAGAAATTTTATGACTTAAAGGTTGTTTCTGTTGGGATTCAGCTAGGTGTCGTGCATATCGTTCACCAAGCAAGGTACAAAGCCGCATTACTGCTCCTCTAACAACTAGATTGTGATTAAGCATTTGCATTCTTCTTCTGCATGTATCCGGAGGAGCTGGAAGATCAGGAAGTGAGCCCCAATCAGTGCGGTGAAATTTGCTTCCAAGAGCTGCGCGGTTTTTTGCATATTCGATTACCAATTGCCTGTAAGGATATAACTTATCAATGAATGGAATAACTAAGAAGTGCTAAATCAATGTTAAAATACTTTCCTACCTTTTTTGCAGAATTATTTACATTAACTTGACGGATATCTTTGCATTGTTTAGGCTAAGATGAAAATTATCAAAAAAGACTGTAACCTAATCCACCCATGAGAACATGCACTCAGCTTCCTACCAGCTTCCCATTATTGTTCAACACGTTGTCATTATAAAATTCTAGATTTCTAGTGTTTTAAAGAAAAAGATCAAGTCACAATTGACTGTTACTCTGTTAGAGAGCAAACTTGCCATACATATGGCAACCCAAATTTAAGGAAAAACAATATTTAAAATACATTTCCTCATAGCACTAAAGTCAACATCCAATCTATCATTGTGAACTTGGCACTTACAGGTCGATTTACTTATTTCCTCCAGTCCTTGGTTGCTTTGGACATCTATATAACACTCAGTACAATTATTAACATGCATACACAAAAGCATGGATGTTTAACTGCTATATAAGCTGCTTACCTTTTGTAAGTAGATTGTACTAAATTTTATCGTATTAAATATTCCTTTTGTTAATATGTAGGCCATTTGGCTTAAACAGAAGAAAAGATATAACAAAGATACAACTACTTCTTTGGAGACGATTATGATTAAGGAATTCTTCGTATGGACAGGTCCAGGAGGGGTTGTTCACTCCAAACATCTTAGTTTCACAGGCTCTTTTAAGTCAATACTCTTGTTGGATTTTGTTACTTCCTCTATTGTCCTATTGTCTTTGTGTGGAAGCCATTATATAGACCTATGCGATCAAAAGTGATACAACATTGTGTTTTTATTGTCTCAAAATGGTATATTTCATTATAGTTTTCCCCGAATCTATTCTTGTTACTGAATATCTTCAATTAAGTTTTTAATCAGTAACTATGTCTGGATTGAGGTAAGATTATCATTGCCATTTAAAGTATCTTGACTAATTAGAATATGAGTGCATGTGGTGTGAGCATGTTCTTAATAGTCATCTCTTAACTAATTGCCATGATTTCCCAGTTTACTTACTTATCTGATGTTTCTGACCACAAAAACTTTGGTGCACGTGAAGGTTTCAGCCTTGAAAAACTTTCAAGAAAACTATAACTCTCCTCTCTTTCTTCTTCAGGCCCTGAATCTTCTGCAGCTTTTTCCTGACCATCCTCATCAAATGTATCCAAGCAAATACCATGGTCTTCTGCATCAGTAATGCAGAGACTCCGTTTTTCTGCACATGGAAAATCACTGTTAGATATTACTGGAAGCTCTTCCCACGGATGCAACTCCTCAATTTATTTATACATAAAAGAAAAAAAAAAGGTAGATTCAGTACCATGTCCATTGCGCTTTCTTGACCTTGCTTTTGAAGATTTCTTCCTTTTCCTAGAAGCTGATATGAAATTACTTGTTACAGATTCCATGTTTTTATTGGAGTTTAACTCATTTTGAAATCTATTAAGACGTGACTGACTTCTATCTTGAGAGACACGAAGAACCTGTAGATTTTGACTTGTTTGTTAGGAAGGAAGCATGAGTAGAAAGGAAGCATCACATCACATTAAATGCTATTAAGTATAGCAAAGCACAAAAACCAAAAGGACCTGATAATGCAGACTAAGGAAGTAAATAGGCTAAGAGCTTAATACTGACCTGTTCCAAAGTAAGATTTAGGTCCCTTGCAATTTTAACACAATCGGAGAAAGTAATCTTTTTGTCAAGGTCATCCCTTACTATACGCTTGAGAAGTTCAGCACGCTGGTCTGCAGTCATAACCCGAACAGAGGCCCATGACCGGCAAAGATAAACCTGAAACAATTCCTTATTATTACAAAGACTAACACATACAGCTTCCAGTTATTACCGCTCCACATATTCAACAAATCTGTTAATGATATTACTAATAGAAACACAGCAGACACTTATCTACCCTGTTAAGTTCGGAGCATCCAAATCTAAAGCAATTGGAAATGAATCGAGTGGCCTTAGGCACTTATATACTAATATGCATGGATCTATGTACACCAGAGCATCTCAGATGCGGGTGGTCTGTATGCGTACCAAGGGTATTTTAGAATCAGTCAAAATTACATAAATCTGATGTATATGGTCCAATTAAACTGAGAGAACTCTCAATTACACAAACAAATTCCATATCTAAGAAGACAACTTCATCAAAAGAAAAGATCAAATATTTTCATACATACTCAAGAACTATAGCTTCTTCAATGGTGGAAAACCACCATATGATTCAACCTAAATTATTTAAAACCCGTTTCATTCTAAGATTTCTGATCTAAAACTCTTGTCTCAAACTTCCATTTATACAACTCAATTATTTTATTTATTCTAAAACAAAAAAATTTCAATTTTACATAAGACTTTCACCAAAACCCTTCCGTTAGAGTTAACATATCAGTAAACAAAACCCAACCCAGTGGTCACCAACAAATACATAAATTTGTTAGGACTAATTTAACAATGGGTTTCTGCAATTATCAATCAAATGAAGATAAACAACAATCTAATTCAGTTAAAATATCTAAATCTGATTCAATTTCAGTGTTTGCAAAAATTTAAATATTGCTATGGCTCATGAAGGGGGAGAACGAGAGGTATACAGAGAAGATAACCAAGGGGGATATCATGAAAGAAGTGTGATATCACTTGGGTTTGTCGTCAAGGAGAGATCTTTGTTGAAAAAAAGAAATAAAGGAGAAGTGAGGTATACAGAGAAGTTGATTCAGATAGAATGAGGCAGCAAACATACACCAGGTCCGAACAGGGAAGTCGAGTCAGATAGAAGTGAGGTAAAGAAGAAGATAAAATGTGTTTCATCCAACTCTCACAAGAATGTGTTTAGTCACACCATCATTAAACGACGCTGAAAATACGAAAAACAGAGAGTGATAAAAGGGTAGTAGATTTTGGAGTAATCCTCTGCTGGTTTAAAATGGAAAGCTACTATTATGGCGTCAAAGTTATGCTTGCATCCAGAAGATGAGGGCACATGTTGGTTTTTCACGTGTTGCCAATATCATAAAAGTTTACATCCATTTCTGTTTTATATTACACAATGATATCAAATGGTTTGTATTTTTGCACCCTAATAAATGTTATACAAATGCCAATCTTTTCTGTCATCCCCATAAGGAAAATAACTATTAAATTATCGATCAGATAATAAGAACAGAGATTATATATTACCAAAGCAATTCGTTGCATACCTCCGGAACAGAAGATCCAGGAAATGCATGTACAGCAGTCTTTGGATCAGCAGTCGCATAGCAATACTCCAAAGTCTTCCAGTACACATCGACAGCTTCCCTGTTTGATAGTATAAAATCATGCCTAATCCGTGGACGAAAATCAAGAGAATTGCTACCCAATGACAACGAAACTCTGGACAAAGGTTCCTCAACGTAGGGTTTAAGTTCCATCGCGTATGTAAAAATGGCAAGTGAAGTTTTCTCACTATCTTCTACATGCTTATCTGTAACGAGCCGAATCAACTGCATGCCAGAGTGCGAGTCATTAGTATTCTGTTATGACATAGAAATAATGGTGCAATAACTAATTGAATTTTATCAAAAGTTTTCTAAGCAACATTTAAATACAAAGCCATCGCTATTGCTCATTGCAAAGGCCTATAATGTTGCATTTTCAACAATACCTTCAATCGACACAAAATATCAACAAGCGACGAGAGTCGCTTGGTTGCCTGATTATCCATCAGTGACGTATACTCTGGCAAAGGAAGATCGGCGAGACACAAACCAAGCTTGCAATTCTCAACTAAATCCTCAAACTTTTGTGTGGCCCCTATAACTTGTAAAAACAGTTCGAGCGGCATTGCCTTTATAGCCAATACCAGTGTAAATAGTTTGCAAGTGCTGTGAGGATTCTGTAGGTCATACCCATGCCTCTGAGAGTAGAGAGCATCATCCCAATCAGGTGAGCCACGTAAGTAGCCCCATAGAAAGTTATGAAGCAACTTTGCACGAACCATTTTTGCAGTAACAAACCCATTGGCACGCATAGCCTCTGCTCTAACAGCTTGGGAATCTGCACTGTCACGATTCAGAGTCCTATCAATGTTGGCCATCACAGGAACTTTCTTATCATGCTTCAATCGAGCCAAACCTTGCCCACGACTTTGCATGTCGAAAGATCTCAATCTTTCCTGAATTTGACTCAACAATTCTGGAGGTAAACTCTGAAGAGAATTGTGCAATACCACTTCAGTTACCCGACTACGCCCGCAGTTAGTGACAAGAGGGACACTAACCATTTGACGTCTGCAATGGCCTTCTTGCTCAAGCTTCTTTAAAGTACGAGTCAATGTCTTCTTATCCATAGCTGTCCGTTTGTCCTTCTCAAGACTCTCAAGCCACCTATGAAGTTCAACTCTTAAAATAAATTTCTCCTCCTACATAGAAAACGGAAAAAAAAAAAATGCATCAGGTTCCAAGAAATGAACTATATAGCGAGTACATAAAAAAAAAATAAACATGATTGAATAAAGTGGTATTCATTTAAGTTTATGCTAAAAAGACCTGAAGTTGATTTAGTATCCTTTGTTCCCTCTGAGCACTCTCTGCAGTTAAGGCAAGACATGGATGTCTACGATAGGATCGACATTTCAATGGATTTGATGAAGTAGATGGTGGTGTTTCTGATGGAGCAGTAACTGATTCAGAAAGCATACTCAATGAATCTTGTTCTTCGTCACAATCTGTATCTATGACATTATAACCTAAATCATGAGGGTCGATTCCACATATAAGCATCTGGTTGCTCCCCTTTTGAGGAGAACTATTGTGAGGTTCTGTTCCTTTTTGTCTATATTCCATTTTGTCAGGTGATCCAAATTCTTTTTTGGAGGCTGAAGATTCTATCAAATGAATAGTCTGGTCTGCTTTCTCATGGAGACCCATATCATTTGTAGTTCTCATGGAATGCAAATCTCCAGGCCTAGCAGAAAGAACATTAGCAGGGCCAGTAGGAAAATTTCTGGATGTCCAAACTCTATAATGCATGGACCTGTTATGGCTCTCTGCCTGTAGTTGCATTCCAAATCTGGAAAACATAGTGAGAAGCCGATTGTAATGCCTCTTGTTATTGAGGTCAAGTCGCTTGCAGACCTAGATAGAGAAAAATACAAGTCAATGAAAGAATTTTTATTTAAATTTGGGCACAATAATGAACTATAGTATCTTAACAGTATTCACAAGTATTATCTTCTCTTGCACTAGAGTCTCTGTCCCTGAAGTGGGTAAAGGAAGATTGTGACAGCCATAGCAAGTGATGCCAAACTTGGTCATTATTGACACTGAATTCTCATCATTCACTAAAAAGAACAATGGTGTGTGAATGTGCGTTGCATGAGTTATTACAAGAGCAGCAGTTTGTGGAGGTGATGTCAGGTATGTGTATGTGGCCATGTTGGTGTTTATGAGACCGGCATCTGTACGCACACAAGTTCTAAAGTAGTGGCCTATTGATAGAGTAGCACGGTTCAAGTGTGCGCATGAACATGCACACTTCATCGTGTATGTGAACACATATGTGAGAGCCTGAGAGGTAGAAATTTGTGCCTTGTGGCAAGTGTGCACAGTGCACACCATGGGGGTTTGCATCACATAGGTGTGCACGGCTGCACATGAGAATAAGTGTGTGTTGCTATACTGAAAGTCAAACAATGGTGACTACTGCATATTAAAATCAGTTGGAACTGGAAGAACTTTCGGATGTGCAGTTCCCTTGGAAATTATCTCAAAATGTATCAATACATGTGTTTGTGCATGTACGATGTGAGTGCCCTCGTGCATGAGCATGTATGTCCGCACGCTAGAACATGTTTGCTGAAGTAATAGTCTAATGACTACCTCATTCTTACTATCAGTTCAATAGGATCTCATCTGTTAATTAATTTAATGTGTTTTTGTGTGTAAAATCACATGTGTGCCTCAGGCATCCGCATGCATGTCCACGCATGACGTGCATGTGTAAAAATGACAAGTTTCTTGACCTCTCATAGTGACTACAAAATATTTTGCAATGACATAAAAATGATAAAGAATGGTACAAACAGACCTCATGAATAGTTATCCCCTTTGTTCCTTCAGCATCAATCAAATCATATATTTGATGCTCAAGGGGAAGCTCTAGAAGCTGGTCCAAGGTTTGGCCTCGTTGTCCACATTTCAAAGGTTCATCAGTTTCGAAATCATCAGATGCGAATCCAGAATTTTTTGGTTGTACATACTTTGGATCAAACTTTTTAAGTAAACGCAAGCAGCTCACGACCTGCCAAAGGTACATAGATGTCAAGAAAGGCAGAGTGACAAACCAATATAGGTTTCTTTTTAAAAACATACATACAGAAACCTTAACTAATTAACTTAAAACAATATTTAAATAATTACATTAATAATAAAAAGAAAAAGAGAAAGAATGAAGATCCCATCCAGCAAAAAAAAAAAGAATATTTATAGAGTATGAATGTTCATTCAGCTGAAGAACAAACTCAAGCTTTGTCAGCAAACTACAACAGCCAAAGCTTTATCTATCAATTCCTTGGCATTTCCGGTTTTCCACTTTATAATATTTTAACTAGGTAACTTAATATGTCATTTCCAGATCATTTACTTAAAGTCTTCATCTCTTCCTACAAATATAAATTCACACCATCCCGTGCGGACCAAAAATTTATAACTTACTATTAAGTATTAACTGTTTAATTTGCGCATATGACAAAACTAAGTTACATCATTTTATAAGACACCCTTGCCTATACAACTAGGCCATGTGATGTAAAAGAAATAGCTTGGGATTTGTCGAAATCAAGACCACGGAACCACAAGACCCTCTCCCCCCTTAAAAAAAAGATCTGCTACAGAAAACACCAGTAGCAAAAAAAAGGGTGCTAGTGCTGATAATGCTGGTGTCACCACAATCACAGTCTGGACAGCCAGCAGCTTTGAATATTATTCGATTGCTTCCTGTGTACTTCCTTTCTCTCTTTACAATTCCCACGGGCATTGCATAACAGATGGAACGTCTCATGCGAGATTTCATATGGGGGAAGTAATGTCAAGAAAAGGAAAAGGAAAATACATCTAGTACAATGGACCAAGGTGTGCAGACCAAAGAAAGATGGAGGACTCAACTTGCAGAAAATTTTGGAAACAAACAAGGCTTTGCTTGCAAAGTGGCTTTGGAAGTCTGCTGGTAACAAAGGCACTCTCTGGAAGCGTACAATTTCAGCAAAGTATCCAGATAAGGAGAATGGTTGGGTTGGCTACCTAACCAGGTTAACAGAACTCACTGTACCAGCTTATGGAAAGGTATTCAGCAAATGGAACCTGTTTTTATGGAAGGTATAACCTTCAAAACGAGCACAAGATTCTGTTCTAGCATGACATTTGGATAGAATATGTTATTCTTAAGGAGAAGTTTCCCAAGCTTTTCACAATTGCAAGTCACAGAGAGAGCCCAGTGAGCCTCTCAACAGCTCTCAGTCTACAGCTTACTTTGAATAAAACTCAGTAAAATGGACAGCTTTCCTGAGCCTGTAAACTAACACTTGTTAAAAGGGTGGTTTCTGCAAACAGATATGTGGGCTAAGAAGTGCCAACCTAGCTGTCAGGTCTTTGTTGAGTTAAAAAATTCACGTCGGACCTGTTTAAGCCCTGCCAAGTATATACAAGTTCCTGGGCCACTCCAGTCCTTGTTATTTGGTTTTGTGCTGGACCAAATTTATCAGTCTTAGATCTATCTGCCTAGATACTATAATGAGTGCTCTATCTGATACTGAAAATTAAATATATTTTACAAACTCAAAAGAAGCCTAAATGAGAGTAGCTGACCTTTTTGTTCACTTCTGCGTGAAATTGTTCAACAAGATGAGCGTCCTTTAACCTGTTAAATATCTGTAAGTATACACCAGCGACTTGAAGTCAAAACAAGTAAACTAATCTTGACACGAGCAACACAAAAACATAAAGACATAGAGACTTCTTATATCAACTCACGTTTCTCCAAGCTCTATGCCCTTGAGTTTTCCTATAACCAAGAGCCTGCTTAATATCTGAGACTACAAGGACCTAAGCAAAATCATGTAAGAAATACAAAACAATCAGCAATGTAGCATACTTGTAGTTGTGCTTCTTGTAGATATCAGTTCAAGTGCTACTGACCTTGCCATCAGCTTCCTCGAGTTTATCACATATAGCTTTCATTGCTGGTAAATAATCCTTTACAAGAACATCATCTTTGACACCACCATCATAACCATCACATGTTGGAGTACCTCCATTGACATTCTTCAAAGTATCTAATGTATCATACTTGGTGATTTCAAGTCTTTGTTGAGAACTCAAGTGTTTTGCATAACGATGTAAATGTATTAAATTTGTATTCATAATGGAAGTATTTGGTAATCCATTTTCTCCTTCAACGACATTTTCTTTGGTCCTTACGATTGTCGATTGTCTTACAATCAACCCACGGACTTCAAGGTTTCTCACCACATAGAAGATGTTATTTCCTTTCATGCCAAGCTCCTTAGCAAGTTGACTCTGTGTTATTCCATTTGTTCTGTAAAGGTAATGGAAATATTATTCATGTAAGATAACATGCATTTTGCAAGTCAGAAGTAATTATTCGAAAAGATGTCTTTAAGCAAGCTACATTAGCTTTAGCAATAGTTAAGTAAATTATTTATGTGTACACCATAAAATGAAAAGTATTGAAAGGTACAAATATGCATGGAGTATCACAGGACAATATCAATATCATACCATGTGGAAACAGGAAAATGATTCAAAAATCATTTGCATTCGTAATTTGTAAAACAACAAACTATCCTAAAAACATAATCAACTAGTTGGTTCCTCTGCTTAGTCAATTTATTTTTATTAACTTTTCCCCAAGTAAATGTTGCATTGTAAAATACCTATATAGACATGATTTCAGTTTTACCTCTAGTTACTAATTTTTCCACTATTTCATTATTTTATAATTAATCAAAATCAAAACTATTAATTGAATCCCCCCAAAAATCTTGCTTGCCAATTGGTACATTGCACTGAATTTAATCCAAAAGTTTAATTTTGAACTAAAATACAAAAGAATAATCATTCAAACTTAAGAACAAAGCATCACTAACAGTGGTGCTAAACAAATAAAAAGATGATTTTGAAACAAAAGCATACCTAGCTTTGGCGAGAGTCTCAAGCACCTTTACTTGAGGTTGAGAAAGTCCAGCATCACTAGCTTTAACATCATAAAGACCAACAAAACAATCTCTAAGATGTTTAGCAGCAATAATTTTAAAATTCAACTTTTCAGCTTGTTCAAAAGATGGAATTGTGGAATCTGACGACGAAGAAGATGAAGAAGTGAAAGAAGAGTTTTGAGAATTGAAGTGAAGACCTGGAATGTTAATAAGACCATTCCATATAGCTGTTTTGACTCCATTACAAAGATTTAAACCGGATGAAGAAATAGGATTTTGTAATCTTAACCATAAATCTTCAATTGAAACACCACTAGTTCCTTGTGAACAGATTTCTGATAAAGCAGTTGATACTATTGAATCCATCTGCGCAAAGTGATGAATTGTTGGTTATATTCTTTTTCTTTCGTGCATCTCTTCGAACCAGCAAACGAATGAAAGAACTCTAGAAGAGGGAATTTTGAATGCGTTACTCGCAAAGAAACCAAAATAAGAGAGAAGAAAGAGAGGGGTTCAGGGTTCGATCCCCAATCCTGACGTGTTTAAAGGAAAATCGGGTTTTCGGGCTTGGTTTTT
>JABWDY010009271.1:10471-22357 GCA_013358455.1 Thalictrum thalictroides | reverse complement strand
TTTTACCTAATATTAATTTTAGGGGGGTTTTAGATTTTGGTCACAAAACAAATATACTAATTAGGGAATGGACATTTTTCTTTTGTTAATTAGGCTTTGGACACTAATCGGTAGCTGAACCAGGCAATATTCAAAAATGGCCAAAATGCCCTCGCTTGGAAACCACGTGATATGCACGTTTGTACAAAAAATTTCTAGAAAAAAGAGAAATTTAAAAGAGATACAGGGGAGATCGAATAAGAAAAGATATAATATTTTTGTATTAAGTAGCTAGATGCCTAGATTAGTGATTACATTGCATTACATGAAACAATTACAAACTATTCAAATAAACTAAGGGGCTCTTCTTTTTTGCCTCTTATAAAAGGTTGAGATCTTATAACCTCTTATAAGAGGTGGACCATGATTTTTAGGTGTTCTTTTTTCAATGTCTCATAAGAGTTTATAAGAGCCCAACCTCTTATAAGAGGCTAATTTCTACAAGAGGTTGGGTTGCCTCTTACAGCCTCTAGTAGATATTTTAGCCTTGTAAAAATACATAATTACCCATAATATTCTTTTTTTATTCCACACACTCTCCCTATATAATAAAGTTAACATACCACTTTTACCACAATCTTCAAAAGTTGCCTATTTGGAGCTAGGATTTTTCTGTGGTTTGTCAACAAGCTTTAAGATTGTGTTCACAATTCTTCTTTTTGGTAAATTCTATCTTCTCATTATTTTCTTTTTGTGATTTTGATTATTTATTAATCTATTATTATTTGATTTTTTGTTGATCTGTTTGCATGATTTAAGCATGCTTTTGTGTTGTATTTTCTTTACATGATCTAAAGTTTAATTTATACATGTTCGATCAAGATGATTTTTGGAAAAAATGAATATTTGTTGGTAAAGGTGTAATCTTTCATAACATAAATTTTGTTAATGGTTGTGCCTTAAATGTTTGATATTGTGGCTCTTGATTTCTTCTTGATATTGTTTTGTATGTTGTTATATGCTATGTTATGAAGAAATGGCTGCAAAAAATACAGTTAAAAGAATTAAAAAAGTGATTACGATTATCAAGGATGATAAAGCAATAGTGAAAGATGCGGAAAATGTTTCTACTCCTCATCATGTATTCAGTACTATTCCTGGATTAGCAAAGAGATTTATCGCAATATGCCAAAAAGAAGTTACTGATTGGGGATGGCAAGGATCATCTCTCAAAACTAATAGTTGGAAAACTTTGAAACCTATGTTGAATGTTGAATTTGGATTGAACTTCGATAAAAAAGCATTGAAGAATCGATGGGATTCTCAAAGGAGAAAGTATATGGCTTGGAGAAATGTTATTGGCAGAAGTGGGGGTGGTATGAACCATTTAACTGGAGAAATTGATTGGCCTGAACATAAGTGGGAAGAAGTCATACAGGCAAGCTATTCAACTATCGTTAATATTCACATTTTGTTATAAGTTGGTGTCGTTATGTTCTAATTTTAGTCTTTCGTTTTCAATAGAGGTTTCCAGAAGCAAAGACTTTCAAGAACAATCCATTGACTAATGCACAAGAATTGTACAATCTGTTTGAGGGTACTATGGCATGTGGAGATTATGCATGGTCTACCGGAGCTGAAAATAATGATGACAACCCCATA
Source organism: Thalictrum thalictroides (assembly GCA_013358455.1). Taxonomy (NCBI): domain Eukaryota; kingdom Viridiplantae; phylum Streptophyta; class Magnoliopsida; order Ranunculales; family Ranunculaceae; genus Thalictrum; species Thalictrum thalictroides. The sequence goes on along the minus strand of JABWDY010009271.1, from coordinate 20,716 downwards.
ATGGTTGAGGACTTGCCAGCACATATTGACTCAATGGTGACTGATTTAGAAGAAGGAAATAAAAATACTTATTGGAGCAATGTGACTCTCATTGACGATGATCAAACTATAACTCCAAAATGTGAGCAAGGTAGTAGTAGCTCGCGTATCGATAAAAAAAGGAAAAAAAGTATTGATACATCTGACCCAATGGTGACTAATTTGCTTGGGATGCTTAATGATCAATTTTCTTACATTAAAAGTAACAATGAAACTGCAAGAGCTGAGCGAGAAGCTGAAAAAGCCGCAAAAGCATTTGAAAAAGCTGCAAAAGAGGCTCAAATGGAAGCATGTTCCTTGTCTGAGTGCATTACTGTTCTTAATGAATTGCGAGAATTTGGGGAGCTACCTAAGGGTGCATATGAGAAAGCTATGGTCAAGTTTGTTGAGAATCCAGATTATAGGAAGGCTTTTATGCAAATGGTGGAGATGGAGCACAAAATTGTATTTGTTGTGGGATTAACAAGCTCTTGATATTGATGGCCATATCTGTAGCAGAGTTATAGAACTTTAATTTCTTAGTGCTAGTCTATTTTTTGTGTTTTGACTAGTAACAAGTTGCTACTATTGTTGTTTACATTAAGAATGATATTTTGGAAACTATGTAATGACATGATATTTTGGAAACTATGTAATGACATGATATTTTGGAAACTATGTAATGATTATTATGAAATATATTTTGTTGAATTGCAATGATATTTGCGATTATATTTTTCTTGTTTATTATTCCCTTTGTTACTGATTGTTTTTAGAATAATTAAGGCCAACTGAGCACAGTTTTTTTTTTCGAAAAGTTTGGATGCAAAAATTTTGGTATTACAGACTTTTTTTTTATTGATTGTTATCCTGTTTTGGTGATGGACCAAGCAGTTGAAGTTCTTTTCTGTCTTCTACATAGTATCAGTCAGAAAGTGGATTTGCATTTGAAGGCCATATGCACCTTGTTAGAAAAATAAGCTAGACTACTGGTAATTAGGAGATGGTTCTAGAGTTCACTAGGAATTAGCACTAATTAATAACCGAGGCAGCGTAAAGGAGGTCTGGTGGAGTGTATGGGGAAATAGCATAGAGGGAAATGACATCACTTATGTTTATAAAATCTAATTAGTTTAGTAGGATTACACCTATACAGTTCAACTTTATTACTTTCTGAGAGGTTACTCCATTGGCAACATTAGCTTAATGAAATGACTTTGAAACATATTAGACTTGAAATGACTTGCTAAATCATGCGACAAACCTTTTTTTTTCGTTTTCCTAAAAAGATAAAATTATGAATCAATTAGATGGTTCAAAGAAGGCAAGACTGAACCCAAGTTTTTATTGAATCGTTATCATATCTTGTTTAATTTGTTCTTAAGTTTCCAACAACACCTAATGGAGGTTTTTTTTTGTTTAATATAATAGATAGATAAAGTGCAGCATCCAAACCTTGCAATTGTTGGTACTGGAGTAACAAGGTCACTTGTTGGTACTGGATAAGGTCATCTCGCATCTCTACCAAGGCTAGATTGCCCTAGTCTAAAAATGGTCGATTGCTCTAGTAGATGTTATAGTTTTAGAATGTTTTTCATCTAAATTCAAGTAGACTTTGCATAGATTTTCATTTTGATTTACCACTTCTTATCTAGGTATCAATGGACGATTTCGAACAATTTTTTTATTTGTCTGTCATAGTAGTTTTGATACTACTCAAGAGTAAAAGGGTAGGACTTCATCAAGGAAATGATCGTCAAAAGTTGTGTGTTTCGATTAGAACTGGGAAGATGTTGATGAAGGAGTTTCTAGATGGCCCTTCAACAAATGTTTACCACAATTTTATGATGGAAAAGAGTCCACTAATATCATTATGCATGCATTTTCGAGAGATGCATTACCTAAATGACAACAAACATATTGATATTGAAGAAAAGATAATGATTTTTCTAATGATTATTAGTCAAAACAACTCTAATCGACATATGAAGTTCCAGTTTCAACATTCAGGGTCCACAATTAGTCTGATTTTTCATGAGGTATTGAATGTCATGCTTAAGTTCTCCAAAGAAATGATAGTACCACCAAAATGGGATGCACCAGCGGGAGAAATTAGATCTCAACGACGTCTCAGAAAAGGGCCATTCAAAGGCGATGTTGGGGCATTAGATGGGACACTAATTAATACAGTAATTGCACCTAAAAAACAAGAGAAATTTTTTGCTCACCGGGGTTTTGCTCACCACGCTCCCCACTCCACTCAAATATTTACATGTGTCCTCAAAAATCAAATTTCATAACTTCCACTTTTATTGGTTCCTGATTTGTCCCTATATAGTTAATAAAGAGATGATAAATAGTTTTGTAAAATAAGGGCAAATCAGAAACAATAAAGATAATAAAGATAGAAGTTATGTAACTGATTTTTTTTAAGATTTTGAGGACACATGTAAGGATTTGAGTGGAGTGGGGAGCGTGGTGAGCAAAACCCCGGTGAGCAAAAAATTTCTCAAAAAACAAACTCAATAGAAAGAACGAGAAGGCAAAGATTGTTGGCAAAATGTTATGGCCATATGCAACTTCGACATGAAGTTCATTTATGTTGTCGCTGGGTGAGAAGGATCGGCACATGATATTTGTTTTGCGACCAAAACCTAAAACCCCCTTTCTAATATATTTTAGAATATGCAATAATCATTTTCTAACTTATTTTGTAAGCTATCTTTGGTTTATTTTTTCTTCTATTTGTGTTGGATATAGTACTGCGAATCAAAGTACTCAATGTGCCAATTGTGAATATAGGAATATTATAGAGGTCCAATGAAAGAAAACCCTCGTGATTAAGCAAAGTCGTCTTTTAAGTGGAATACTTTCTTTCTCTTTCTTACTTTCTCTTTCATGAATCTTGACCTCATCGAGCACGTATCATCTTCCCCCCGTTTTTGCAGGAAAATATGATCAATTGCCGTCTCACTCTCAATCTCTTCACACTCTTAACTCTCTTTCTCTCTCATCAGTTTCTTTACAGTTAGTTCGTTAGTTTCGGTTGGTACTTGGTAAGGTACGTACATAGTTACACTTCTTTTCTTCTTTCACGAATTTATTCATACATTTAACTTGCTTTTCTTTTCTAAATCCGATTTTTTTTAACAAAAATCAAATCAATTGATGCTTTAGATCATCGATTTGGTTTAGTGTTAAGTATCTTTTAATCTATATATTTCATGAATTTGTTGTTTACAATGTTGATTCTTTACCTTTGAAAATCTTTACTGTTTCAAAAGGGTTTAATAAAGCAAGTTTTCAGATTAAAGATGTGTGCTTTAGCTATTGCTATTGCTATTGTTAAGATTTGGTTTAGTGTTAATTTTCAATTAGTAGAATACCAATGTGTGTCATTAATTTGTACTTTACTCACTTGATCAATCTTTGGAGCAACTGTTTCAATTGAGAGTGATGTTTGTTTTTTTGGTTGAGTAAAAAATTTATTTATTTATTGATCAGAATTACAATATAGGAAACTGGATACTGCGTATTAAACTATCCCATTGGAATACCAATTCCTTGAAATGATGGCCTTTAACTTGCATAACCAAATTCATAGTTAGTTCCTTTTCTTGCTCTCTGATCACTCCTATAATTTCTGCAGATACTGGAGACTAGAGCAAAGCACCCAACTCATTACCAGAAATCTTTTAACACCCCCAAGAGTATCTTTCGCAGGTACTAGTTGTCAGCTTTCTAATAAAGAATGATTTAATATGTTTTAGCAGGAGATCGTGATTGTTAGGGATTAGTTGAGTATGTTATTCTTTTTGTTTTATTACCTGTATTTATTTCCGCTTCATTGTACTCTTGGGAAATCTCATCTCATCCCGTCTTGTAATTGTTTGCATCTTTTCTTGTATTAGTTTTTAGGAGAACTAAATCAACCTGAAGATCACCTTACTTTCTAAATTCTGTTATTTGAATTTTTAGAGATGGGCTCTTATGATGGTGCGTTGGATGTTCTTCTCACCAACATTCTTTCTGTGATCAAACCTGTGGAAGAAGATATACGGGCACGGCATCAAGTCATTAATGAGTTCAGATCTGTCGTCGCTTGTACTGAAAGTTTGAGAGGTAATTGCTGCTGAATTCGAAATTACTTAATCTTGATTTTCTCACCTCTTGCTTGAGGGTGGAATCTACCTTTCTACCAAACCCAGATTCTTTCTATGTAGCAATAAAACATTTAGTTAGAAATGAGTATCAAATTAGAAACAATTGCAACCAATCAATTTGAATTCTCAAAGCACTAGGAGAAACACAAATAATCCAGATAAAGACAGAAGCATGAAACATCCACAATATTTAACGTGGAAAGCATGTTAAAGAGTTGCAAAATACAACAAGTGATCCCCTATTTGTATTTACTTAAGGTTGAATAAGACCAAACTTAATAAAATAGAAACAACACCCCTCCTAAACTGTTCTGAAATGTAAATTCTTCAAAAGCATTAACTACCATTTCAAAGTTCCAGTAAGTAGGCACTACCCACAAACTCCAATCGCCAACTCTCGAACCTAGAGTCACCAAAAACGTATATCACGCAAAATCACGGTCACCATTTTCCTCAGAAACATTTTCCTTGCACACAACAGCCAATAGTATCATGTACTAGGAAAATATACCCCAGATAATATCATATAATTATATCTGAATAAAGAAATTACTATAGGAAATGCACAACAGGGGTACAGGGTGTGAAAGTGTTGGTATGAGATTATGTTGTAACTGGGGTGATAAAGTATTTAGCTACAATATCACAACTTAATCGAGTCACCAATACAGTTCACCTCAAGGCAATATAACTGGGGTGATGTTGTAAGCGACAGAAACTCGTGTTTAGCAATTTTGTGGTGTATCTACGAACTCACATATTTCAGTTTCATGGGAAAAAAAAACCGTCCATAAACAATCTCCATAAAGATTCCTGACAAAATTTGCTACAAAGCCCAAACTTGTCAACCAAATTCGCGTACGAGATCTACACAATTATTTAAAAAAAGACATTATCTGAGGCATTAACTCTATAACTCATTGGTATATTACTAGAGAATGAAATTTATCATCTCCAAGACATTGAACAATGTATTTGGTTGATTAAAGCTATAGGATATATGACGACAGGATTATGCACATCCATGAAGAAGAAAAAAATTAGGTGCATTTACATGTTGAGCCTGCAAATTTTTTATTGGTGAAAGATTCTAGTGGTTTTATCTATCATAACAAGCAACTTTCTTCTCTGTTGGTGACTGAGAATTTAGCTTTGCCCATGAAAATGGACCCTCACAATTAGATGGAACCTCTCTCTCTCTCTCTCAAAATAAAGTGAGCATGTATCCTTCAGTATATGAAAATTCCTCAAACATTCTAAGTAGAAATTGGTCTTTTTTTACCTTTTATTGTTGTTTGAAAAGTGAACTGAGTTTATATTTAGGCTAAATTCGACAGTTCCCATTTTCTATGACAAGACTTTGGCTTGGGAAGATCTCTTTATTTATAGATGTCTGTACCGATATTGTTTTTCACACATCAGCACTTTTTTATATCTTCTTCAAGTCTACCAAAAATTCTGGGGAAAAAAAAGGAATAGAGCTAAAAACACTTTTCAAAATAACACTACGAAATCAAACTGGTCAAGTCCTTATACAGTTGGCCCTACTGCATTAATCAGTTGGATTTAAATTGATAAAGGCATTCACTAGTTAGATCAATTGTGTTCTTTTTACACATTTCCATCCACCAATGTGTAAAATTGTATTTTATTCCCATCTTTATCCACTAAATATGTAAGACAAAATCAAGATATACAATATACGCTCGTTCCAATCTTAAGTATATTTCTCTGATAACAGCTGGAAAAGAAGATTAGGAGTACAACATACAAATGTTGTACACATTTGAATGTGTCATTATTAGTTTTGCGTGATAACCTGTTTGGTTTTTATACATGCATTGGATATAGGCAAACTTTTGTGTGATTGGTTGCACATTTTTCTAATTAACCATGTATTGTGTAATTGTAATTTTTCAAACAGGTGCAATTGTTGTACCATTTGGATCTTTTGTTTCTAATTTGTACACAAGATGGGGTGATTTAGATATTTCCATTGAGATGCCAACTAACTCTCAAGTTTCATCCATTGGGAGAAAACGAAAACAGAACTTGCTTAGAGATCTAATGAAAGCGTTGCGAAAAAGAGGTAACATTGTGTATGTGTTTGAGGTTATGTATTATCGTGCACCTGATCTTTTCTCGTTTCTCATTTCTGTTATCTCACATATACATAAAAGAAAGCGTCAAACATATATGTTTATGTTAATACACCTCTTCACATATCTCTTATTTGTACTATTGTGGGTTTACTATGCTGCTTAGTACTGTACAGCTTCCAATGCTAGCCTAAAGAGATTTTAGTTTGAGGACTTTGTGTTCAACCTTGATTACAATCTCAAGAAGAGTACTTCTTTGATTTGTTCTTAAGATGTTTAATATGATTAAAACTTCATTTTTAGGCAAACTTCTTAGTACATGAGGATGTGAATCCAATTATCTGAAATTCATTACACACAATGTTAGCCCCTTTCCAGTGTGTAATATGTTACAAAACTTATAAACAAGGGTCAATTATATCACTTATAAATATATCAACCACGTCCTTAAATCTTATTTTCTGAAATTGCTGTGTCGGACATGCCTGTACCTGTGTCGGGATCCAACACAAGCATGCGTTAAAAGGTACCCATGAAACTCAATCAGGCATTGATGTGTAGTTTTAGGAAAACCTAAACCCTAAAACTATGGAAGCCCTCTTACTCACTCTCAACCCGTAGATATGCGTTCCTCACATTTCATTTTCCTTGTATAAAAAGCTTCCTTCTTAAATGGATATAAGTTTGTGAGTGCATAAATTATCTATGCACATAAATGAATGCACCAAAAAACTGTATTTTTTCATAGCAGACAAGCCAATATAGTATTTGCCAATTTAACATGTATCTTTTAAAGTTAATAGTAAATTTGGCAGGTAATGTTTAGATATCTTAACTCAAGCCTATTAATTTCAGGTGTTGCTCATAACATACAGTTCATTTCTAATGCAAGGGTTCCTCTCCTTATCTTTGAGAGCAACCTCAGGAGTATCTCTTGTGATATTTCAATCAGTAATCAGCTCGGCCAGATTAAATCCAAATTGTTTTTATGGATCAGTGAGATAGATGAGCGCTTCCGCGACATGATTTTACTGGTGTGTTTTGGCATGACACATATACTTGACGCTGTGCTTTTGATTTCCATTTTCATGTTTGGTTTTTGCATGCAGGTCAAAGAATGGGCCAAAACACAAAATATAAACAGTCCAAAGACTGGAACATTGAATTCGTATTCCCTTGCTTTGCTTGTTATCTTCCATTTTCAGGTGATATATACTTTTTCTTACTTTTTTTTCCTTATATTTGGTAATTTTTTAGCTATCCGATAACTCATCTCAGTATTTAATCAATTACTTCCATCTTGTGATCCTATGATGGATACCCTCATTCATACTGTAGTTTCTAGTTACGAGCTCACTGCACATGACCATCCAAAACAGACTCTAAGTCTGTACTTAACCATCTATTTAATCACTTTCTGGCATATATTCAGTAGTTGTTTTGACCTGGATCCACCTTGTGAAAAATCCATGCAATCCATCACATGGGTATGGAAGATTCTGGAGTATTGCAAATATTTGTTTTCTTCTTCTAGATATATCTTGTAATCACTGGAATTTCGGTGATGAACTGTACTCAGAACCTGTGGTCAATCTTAGGTGTTTTTTTTCCTTTTCATAAAGAGTATGTTTAATATTTAGAAGATTAAATATATAAAGTGCAGAGAAGTTGGCTGTGCCCCCTTCTCTGTAAGACACCATAGGGTCACAATAATAAGTAATTTATTTCATTTCCCCTACTTATCCATTTAATGATGTTTCATCATTGTTATTAATCCTCCATTATTAATTTACTTTGTTTTTTAGATACTTTTTGGGACTTATGGTTTGATTTCAAAGTAATAACCATTTTCTTCCTTCTGTCTGATATTCGGGGTCTCGTTTCTGCTTGGTACAGACCTGTGAACCTCCAATTTTACCTCCACTTCAAGAAATCTATGTGAGGAATATTGCTGATGATCTTACAGGTTCATATAAACTCAACCTTAACAATTTTGATCCAATGGATTTTAGATTCAATATTCATGAAATAAGGTGCATTTAGGTCTTTAGGAAAGATCCGCATGTATGTTCTTTTGACAGAATGTCTTTTGACAATACACACCTTTTGTTAGGTGTGAAGAACACAGAGGGCACTATGAAGGATATATGTGCTAGAAATATAGCAAAGTTCAGAGCAAACACTATGGATTACATAAACAGAAGCACCTTAGCTGAGCTTTTTATTTCATTTCTAAAGAAGGTAATTCTTGCATTTACGATTCTGAGTCCGTTGCAACTAGTGCAACATTCTTTATGCTTTAAGTGATCCATTGGAGTGGTACAAAGCCTAGTACTGTAGGCGTTACTGTGTTAACAAAGTGTCCGGCCATAAACTTTATCAAATTACTTTTAGATGTAATGTATGTTGATATTTTTTATAAACAAAGACCAGGGCTATTGGTTTTCTGATGAATTCTAATAAGAACCTATTTAAACAGTTGCAACAGTTCCATCATGGCCAAAATGTCACATTGCAACAATTTCTCAAACTTAACTATGTTTACATCATACCTTCGAATCAAATGGTTTCATGATATTTTGCAAAATACTTTAATCTTTTCCTAGTAATAGTTTTTTTTTTCCCAGTAATAGTTTTATTGGTTGTACTGAGTGGTTGAGCCATACATCATATTGCATCAAATAATTATGCATTATCGTGATTAGAATATGGCATGTAGGTCCATCAAGGTATGCTCTATAAATCTGAACGTTTTCTGATGAGGTTTGCTTATGAGGTCCTGATGATGTTTTCAGATTGCTCATTATCCTTTAACTATACTTTTACTACTGTTGAGTCATAAACATACACTGACATTCTTATTCCTGGCCGTCATATAAGTTTCAAGTAAAATGTTCGTAGTAAATCTTTTGCTTTTACAATCATTGTAAAACATTGTGGTACTTGGAGTTCACAATTGTATTTAGGACTTCTTAAAGCATTGTGGCACTTGGAGGTCACAATGAATGAAAGTGAATACTTAAGAAGCTTAAGCATAGGACTTCTTATGGAGCAATTTAAATTACTTGTGAAAACTTATAAGGCTGCTATTTGTCCTATGCTCATTTCTAAAAAGAGTGCATCTATAACTCTTGTGTCCCCTTCAGTGCTTTGAAAGTGCTTCTCTTTTTCCTTTTTTTTTTTTGGGCAATAAAAGTACGTAAAAGAACAAGGATTCCAGGCCAAAACTTAAGATGGTGACACCTTGTTTTACGTGAAGCATGTGTTTCGCATGTGAGGGTGATTTAGGATTTGTGAAATGTGGATGTCATGCCGAAGTCAACTGATGGAGGATGGACCACATGGTGGTAAACCATATTTTTTAACCAAAGCCTAATTAGGTTATTATTACAATTTACAAGGACTGAGATATAAATGCTGGATTTATTCTAAATTACAATAGTTCGGTAAACTTTGATTTTAAATTAAGTAAGAGCTGGTAATTGAAAACTAGATATATAACCAGACAAGATAAGTGCTAATTTCACTTTTGACTTTTAGAGCAAAGCTTTTGGGATATTTCTTTATCGCTTTTATAAGTTGAAATGTTACTTCTTACTTGTTGGCTGGTATCCTGAATTATCCTAATGATGAGAAACTATGGCCTAAACGTTTAAGAATCATTTTTATCTTTTCTTTTAATAGTTTTGTTGGTCCGAGGTTATAACTAAGCTGTGTGTTGTAACTTAAGATACCTGTGCCCATGTTGTTTATTTCCTATCAGTTAGTGAACTAGTGGTGGTACTATTATAAACTGCACATTGGGGAGTGTAAAACATGGTTTATTTGTATACTCTGCAGTTTTCTAGAATCAACGCAATGGCATCACAGTATGCAATTTGCACATATACAGGGAAATGGGAACACTCAACGAGCAAAGAGACCTGGATTGCCAAAAGCTACTCTTTAATTGTAATCTCTCTCTC
>JABWDY010009265.1:11363-23240 GCA_013358455.1 Thalictrum thalictroides | reverse complement strand
AACATATAAAGTACCAAAAATGTAATATCCATGATATTAATTATCCTTTCTCGGGAAAAAAAAATTGGTCCATGATAAAGGACCAAAATGAAGGAGTTAAGATACATACAAATGTATTGTTCAAGTGTTTAACACTGATAATGTAATATCAAGTTTAGATCATATTATCTTGTGCTTGTGGTTTGTCCATCAAATTTCTAAAGTGGCTGTTCGCTGTCAAATGATTGCCTAGAAGCATCATAGTCAGGATTTTCTTGTTCTGTTAGTTCCTGGAGAAAACTCCCTAATGTCTCCTCATTTGATATCCACTGGTTTAAAACTTTTATGGTACTTGCTAATGGCCATTTTATGCATTTGCTTACAGTGGGATTTGTGTGATAGGCTGATAGAAAGGGTTAATTATGTACTGTTTCTTTAACAATCCACAATAATCTATGAGTTCGAAAGTTTGAGCTTGACCTTCCATTAGACACATTGACACTGTGATTGATATCAGAATAACTCCTTTCCAAATGTTGGTAGCAGGAGCAATAGAGATGATGTAAAATCTTAGTTGTTTCCTTATGAATACGAGCATACTACATTCGAAAGTTGCAAAGAGACAGAACAGTTGCATCCACAATGAACATTAGTTCTGGTATGATTTTTCGTGAACAAAAACTTTTAATAGCAAGTCCTTGGGTGATCAAACATCAAAATCGGTTTCAGTACCCAGGCAAAATGGGCAATCTGGCAGTAGAACAGAATTTCTAACCAAGTGAAGCAAAGAATGATACATTTTGCCCTGTAAAATTAACAATATTACTATCAACCATATTGGTTCCTGTTCTTACAAAGTGTGGGCGCGGCGCAAAGAACATCATACTGATAAATTACTTGGGATATTAAAATAAAAAATGAAGCCTTGTGTTAATTCCCAGAAAGAAAAAATGAATACACCATATCATATACAGTTTCTTGAATTAAATTATAGTGTTAGTTTCTCTGAAACAACCCTGCTTGCCAACCCCAAAAAAAAAACCAAATATAGAGAAATCAATACCGTTATGATATGGATATCGTAGAAGAACTGCCTTCCTCTCTTGCAGGAGAAGAGATGAAAGGTTTAGGTGGAATCTGCAATGCTTGTAAACTTCCTTCCAACATTTCTAACACTTTACTCATGGAAGGTCGATCTGATGGATCCATCTGTATGCACCATAAACCTACTAAAATCATCTTTCGTGCAATTTCCTCCTCTTCTATGGTGGTGACTCCATACAATCCAAGATCCTCCTTTAAATCCAGACGCTTGTAAATCCACTGAGGAAAATATATTTCACTAAGATTCGTTACTCCAACGTTGAGGTTTTTTCTGCCTCCAACCATTTCAAGCAACATCATTCCATAACTGTACACATCTGCTTTGTGTGATACTCCTCCAAAGTTTCTAGACACTACTTCTGGTGCAATGTATCCTGCAGTACCTCTAGCACCTGTCATGGATACCATACTGTTTTTTCCAACACATAGTTTTGCAAGTCCAAAATCTGATATTTTTGGGTTGAAATCTTCGTCTAAGAGAATATTGTGAGGTTTTATGTCAAAATGTAATATACGTATGTAACAACCCCTGTGTAAATACTCTAATCCATGAGCTATGCCAATTGCAATTTTGTAAAGCATTTCCCATCCAAGGTGAGCATCTGCTTCTAATGGTTTTTCAACATATATGAACTTTTCAAGGGATCCATTTGGCACATACTCATAGATAAGAGCTCTTTTAGAACCATCAACACAGAAACCTAGCAACGCTACAACATTAACATGGGAGGTCCTGCTAATACTCGCAACCTCGTTAATAAATTCGTTTCCGTTACCTTTTGTTTCATTCAGTACCTTGACAGCTACCATACGTCCATCAAGTAGTTTTCCTTTGTAAACACTTCCAAATCCTCCCTGGCCTAGTTTGTCTTGAAAGGAATCAGTCATTTTTCTAACATCTGAATACTTGTATCTTCTGAGAGCAAGGGCTCCATGAGTTTTTAGAAATGCCTCCAAATTAACTGAGTTCTTCGTTTTCTTCTTCCTCAAACGACAGAAAATAATTATTCCCACCACTGCGATTACAAGAGTTCCACCTACTGATGCAGCTGTTGATTGAAATGAGATACTTAGAACAATGGATTTCAGTGAGAACAATACATTAAACTATGAAAATATGAATTTTGCTTCGAAGTGAAGAGCATACCTATACCAACTATGACCTTGACGTTTCCTGCACCACATTCAAGAAAATTGCAACAGAGTATTAGTCATCAGTGGATGACAATATAGATGTAACTGAACAGACACATATTGCTAAAGCTTCAAGGTATAATCAGAAAGAGGTACATGGTTGGTGAAGTCCAATTTCTTAGAAAGAGTACCTCTGCCATGGTTGTGATGGCATATTATTTGTTATGCAGTAGTGATCAGGTTTGTTTAAGTTTAACGGTAACACAAAAACAATATTCAATCATGCTAGAAATTCTTCATGGTCAACAATTAGCTGGTACTCTTACTCTGAAACTATCTCTGTGTCACGAACACTGCATATACATAAGCACACAACACGTGTGGAACACACCTACAAACTGATACATATGATTTAGGGGTGGAATTTTTTTTCGGACTGTGACTCTCTTATGAATGAATCCTATGTATCTTACGCCTACAATAGAATAGGGGAAAGAAAGAAATATTTCCTCTTCTAATTACACCGCTGAAATGGGAAAAAAAAGAAGAAGGAATGAATATCATTCACTATGCCTACATCATGGATGACCAATCGCACAATCTGTGTCCCCATATACATGCTTTTACGAAGCCGTGTATGTGGCACCTCGTTCCCATGTAGGACACTAATGCTACCTATGTCAATGTAACTTAGCAAAATGCAGTATTCTGCAATCAGATTTTCATCTCTGTATCTGTCAGAAGTAATAGTAAGCAAAATGATCTGAACAATGATACTGGCAAACATTATCTCTCAACTTATTTTTGGATGTGAGGATATATCTGAGGAAGGACCAAAGGAGGACTTGTGGCAACAGACAAGATTGCATAAAAGGTAACTCAACAGAATATTAAACACCCATAGGTGTGTTTTCTGCTTTAATTTATGTTAGAACTAAAATGATGGTACTTTAGCCTATGTTTGTAACGTATTAGAATTTTCTTTTCTTTAGTTTACACTTTACCGGTAAATGTTCATTTGCCCAACTGCTTCTATTCAATTACTTGAAACTCATGTTAAAATCAAATTGGAGTTGCATATGCCCCCAAAATCTAATCCAAGGTCACTATCTTTAAGGAGCATAAACCTGCTACTCTAAACAGAAAAAATTTAGTATCACCTCTAAAATAAGCGCCCACGCGGCATACTGTTTTAGGCCTCCTAAGAACACAATATGAGACTTTCTTTGAGTTTAAATGTGTAGGCTTTTAGTGGTTCAAATGGATGTTTGATTATTCAATGTTGGATGAAATTCTTAAGCGTCTAGCAAGTCATACTCGAAAATACTATTAGACTCATCATACTCACCTCCACTTGGAGAAGGACTGCTCACAGGTTCACCACCTCCACTTGGAGAAGGTCTGCTCACAGGTTCATCACCTCCACTTCGAGAAGGACTGCTCACAGGTTCCCCACCTCCATTAAAAGGGCCACTAGTTTGTGTTCTGTTTGGTCCTCCAGGTGCAACATCAGCACAAACATAATTAGTACTAGCGCAAACGGTTTTGCTAGTAACCGAATCATAACCACATTCTCCACCAGACCTCTTACATGAATTGCATTTGGAGTTCTCAGCATCATATAACACATCAAAACCCTCTCTAAAAACTTGCCAAATAGCTTCTTCACCACTCATTAGCCGGTCGAAAGCCATTTGTAAAACTGGAACTTGAATTTCCACTTGACAAGCCAACTGAAATGATGTCCTTTGATTACTAGACATCGAATTGTTCAAAAGATATGCGTCAGTTGTTTGATTGAAGTCCGCACAAGTAAATAAATTTGGGTAGGTGACATTCATAACCGGGCAACCATAAAGCAAGTTAAAAATCCTAGTACTAGAGATTGAATAACTCAAATTCCATGGTGTATCATAGGGTGAAGAAGGACAAATATTGTCCCATAAATCCATTCTAGCAATTCGAATAGTTTGGTTTTGTGGAAGAACACTCAAAACCCGATATGTATTCGACATAATTTGTATCTGAGTGATATTGTTTTGATCACACTTCAGCTCAAACTCTGGTTTTCCACAAGAACTGGATCGGTTGTTTCCCCAAAATGGGTACCCAATTCCTTTAAGATTTCCACACTGGAATTGAGTAGAACAACAAGAAGAAGAAGATGGTTGTGGTGGTGGTGTTGCAGCTTTAATGAAGGCAAAGAAAAAGAAGAACAGAAAGAAAGAGAAAAATGGGATGGTGTAAGAATTCATATGGAAGGAATTCAAGAAACCTTAATGAGTTTTTCTGTATAGCAAGCTAAAGAGTAGAGAGAGAGAATGAAGTGGAAATTGTTGGAAGAAATTGCATGGAAAATGAGTTTAGAAACTGCTTTTCCTTCGTTTCAAAAACTCGGGTAAATAAAGAGGACAACGACTTCTCAACCCTCTGTTATGTGGCTCTGGTTTGTGCTGGACTTAGACTTTTTATATAAAGGTGCTGGACTTTACTTGAGTCAGTCTCTCTCTCTCTCTAATTGACTCCATAATCATAGCCATAGCACATAGCAGTATAGCACCAAAGCGACCTTCCTTCTAATACTGTCATGGTAGCTAAAACTATTGCTGGTTGTTTATACATATTTGAGTTAACAACTAGATTTCCAGCAGCTAAATTCGTGTTTAGTAAATCTATACCCTATATTAAAGTTGAACCTGCTCATAAGATTGAATGGTAAAAGGGCATGGAAACTTACCCGGGGAAGTATGACAGCTCCTAGGATTCTGACCATCGCGGCAGAAGCAAATAGGTTGTGAAGAAACCTGATCATAGCCACAGCGCCCGCCAGAACTTTCACATTCGTTACAAACTGAGACGTTTGTAAAGTAAACCAGTTCAAAACCATTCTTCAAAACTTGCTCTAAACTTGAGGTAGGTCCATGATCTTTAATAAAGTTATAGCGCAAGAAGTTGTCAACAAGACGTTGGAGAATAGGGACTACTATACTAACTTTACATTTGGTAAAATCAGGCGAAGGTATAGGTAGTAAGTAATTAGCAATCCAAAAATAATTTATACCATCAGTGTTGGCATTTATAGAACAAGTAAAGTTGGTGGACAATAGTGGAATTGTAGGGCAGTTGTAGAACAAAGTTAAGATCTGAGTGGTATTTTGGTTGAAACTGAAGGTATTCATATTGAGAGAGATGTTAGAGAATGGAGGACAGTCACCACCATAGTAATTTAATGGGTTAAGTGCTAGAGTTTGTTGCAGTTTGTTGATGTGCAACACGCGGTAGCTTTGTGATTGAATTTCTATCTCGACTGAGTTATCTTTGCGACACTTGAGTTGGAAATCAGGGTGACCACAGTACTCAGGCCTGCCATTTCCCCAGAAAGGATAAGTAATGTTTTTCATGTCTCCACATTCAAAAGACCTGGTACAAGCTGTATATTTGGAATCTTCAGCGCAAAAGGAGAGCCCTATAATGGTGATAATGAAGAAGAAGTAAAAAGCTGGGGATAAATAAGAACGCATTTCGAGACTTTGTAATCTTGGATAATGAAGATTATATACGTACAAGACCAATAAGAAAGCAGGGAGATTTTGCAGTCTCGAATTAGAGACTATTACTAGTAGCCCGGGCTGTGTGAACTGTGAAGTTGGTTTTAATGGGAGAGCAGAATTGTTAAGGATTGAACAGAGAAAGAGCGACGTGTATAGGCTCCTTAGCTTAGTCCCTCCTGTGTTCTAATATTACATTGTGTTTGAACTTTCAGAGAATAATCATAATTGAATAATCAACTGGACCCTTAAGCACGCAAACATCTGTTTTTCGTCAAGAAGGAATTCAACAACGTTGGTGAGATTTTCTGTATAGCAAAGCTATAAAGATAGATTGAAGTGGAAAGTGTTGGAAGAAATTGCATAGAAAATGAGAGTTTAGAAACTGTTTTTCCTTCATTCCAAAAACGCGGGTAAATACAGAAAACAACGACTTCTTATGTGGCTCTGGTTTGTGCTGGACTTGAGTCTCTCTGTAATTGATGACTTCATAATCATAGTCATAGACAATGGGGACATAGCAATTGAATGATCAACTGGACCTCTAAGCACGCAAACATTTGTTTTTGGTCGAGAACTAGAAGGATTCATACATTGCATGGACTCTCTTAAGGGGCAGGTTTTTTTTATTGATTGATTGATTTCCCTACTGTATGTTCGTCTTGCAAGTTGCAAATCTCTTGTCAGGTTGGAGTCTTGGAATAGAACTACACATATATGGCCTGAAATTTGAAACTGCACTCTCTGTCCAACCTTGTAATTGATCTGTCCCCAGCTTGCAACCCCATTAATCCTTGATTCAGGGGATGCTACTTTATGGAATACCATATAACTGGATTCCCAGAATCCAGTATTGATTGTCTAAAATGGCTGCGCATACCTTCATAATGTTTGTTGGCATACATTCTGAGGTCCTTTGGTGCTGATGTTGATCAATCATGTGACATTCATTTTGTACAATTTTTACTTAGTTTTGTTCCCACTCTGCATGTTTCCCTCGTGCCGTGGTGCAACACTGCAAGGGGGTGATGAACACAGATCTATGTATAGCAACAAGTTTCACAGACTTCGCCACTATATAACAACACTGCAAGGGGGTGATGAACACTGCAAGGACCATTAATATTTGCCAGTCTATACCTATGCCCCTCAGTCCATCACCTAGATAAAGCAGCAGTCATTGAGATACCACTTATACATGTTGTTTTGTTTTGAATGGGTAAGTAAGTCAGATCCAAATTTCCTTGGTCACCTAGACAATTCTTTTAAATGTTCTTTAAGATCTTGTCACTTAAATGATAATACATACAGTATAACCAATCCATCCAACGAAAACAGTAGAAATAAAGCCAATTCACACTACACCCAATAAGCTTTGATGGGGCAGATTGATACTAACTTGGCCAAGTAGAACACCTCCGCTGGTACTGACGACCGTCGCGTCGCGACAAAAGCAAGTAGGTTGACCTGCTTTCACATCATATCTACATTGTCCACCAGAACTCTTACAACTTTTACACTCTGAGACGTTCCTAACATACTCCACGGCGAAACCATTCCTTAAAACTTCCTCCAGATTTAGGCTAAAGTTATTAAGGCCATGAAACATTGGTTTTGCAACAAGGTCTCGAAGAACAGGTACTGTGATCTTCACTTGACATTGTATAAGATTTGGAAAGGGTGCAGTCTCAGGCGTATAGTCAATCCAAAAGTAATTGTTAGTAGCGTTGGCATTTATAGAACAATCAAACATGTCGGTGGCGTTCAATTCTGGAATTAAAGGACAATTATTGAAGAGTGTTAAACTCTGAGTTGTATTAGTATAGTAATGGAAGAAATAATCTATAGAAATACTAAGCAAAGGACAGTTATCCTTGTTTTAATTCATCGTTGCAATCGTCAGTATACGGTTGTTTGTGTTCATACTAACGACGCAGTAGTTTTGTGATTGAATTTCTATCTCAAGTAAACCATATTTGCACCTGAGTTTGACATCTGGATGCCTGCAAAGTTCAGCTCGGTCGATCCCCCAAAAAGGATAAGTAATGCTTTTTATGTCTCCACACACTGAAGTACGAGTGCAGTCTATGTTCCTGGGGTCATCAGATACTGGAAAATTGTTAAAGAAAATGTTCATAATTATGAAGAACAAATAGGAGTTCATGATGAGTAATTCAAAAGACCTCTAAGGAGATGTGCTATGTGCAAGAGCGTTTCAGTAAGGCTTGGTTATAGACTGGACATTGCGACATTGGGTGGCTTGAAGAAAATGCAAAAAAGGTGAGAGCTACGAGTTTCTCTTTTCTCTTCTTTTTGATAGCAGGTGAGTGGCCTGAGATCACAAGGACTTTTCAGCTTTCGGCAGGCTGCTATGCGCTTGTGTGGTGGACTTCAATTTTATCAAACTTAGAAGAGAGAAAAATGATTGCGTGATAAGCGAGGACCCCTTTGATTATGGCTATTCATTCAAGCATCACCTAGTCAGTGGCAAAAAAAGTTCCTAGTAGGCACAGTTTCAATGCCTTGGCTGATCACCCAAATTTGATCAATATCCATTGCCTTAAACTTCAGGAAGCAAGAGTAATAATTGGATCGTCCATGGCGAGTTAATAACTTGGCATTTGACGAGACAATAAAGTCGATAGAGGAAAACAAATTCATGTCATGAGTAGGTGCAAAATGGTTTAGTCTATACTCTATAGTATGTGGAAGGTATTGCCCAAATTCTGGTTTCATGTAAACGCAACACAATTGTATAAAAAGCAATGTAATTAGCATGCTCTGTATGATATACAAATACTGTACAAATTTGAATTGTTACAAGATTAATTAACATCACCATCAAAGGACCTCTTGATTAGCATAGACCACAATGGCAAAATTATGACAGTCTTGGAATGGCAGTAGCCTAGACACACCCAACCTTAATAGTTAGAATCTGAAGTGACAATATTAGATTTGTTTTATACAAACATTGCACAAAAGAAAAGAACAAAACTATCAGTGAAAATATCAGGCAATAACTAGCCATACCCTATAATATCTACTACTTGATGTGATATTTTAGCAAAGTTGGTAGCAAACAATGGGAAAATCAGGCTCTATGAATTAGAAAGTTTACGTCTTACCTTGGCGTATCAAACAGACTCTCGGATTTTATAGAAGAACCTACGGGGGCTCTTGGAGGGGAAGATAAGTATGGCTTTGGTGGAATTGGCAATAGTTCGAGGCTTCCTTCCAACATTTCCAATACCCTGCTCATAGAAGGACGATCTGACGGGCTCGTTTGTATGCACCACAAGCCAACTAGAATCATCTTCCTTGTTATTTCCCTTTCTGCTTCAGAAAGAACACCATGTATTCCTAGATCCTCATTTGATTCAATACGTGTATAAACATAATTTGGAAAGTATATATCACTAGTATGAGTGATTTCCAAATCAACATTATTTCTTCCTCCAGTTATTTCCAGAATCATCATTCCATAGCTGTAAACATCCGATTTATGTGAGACACCTCCAAAGTTTCTGCAAAACACTTCTGGAGCAATATATCCAAATGTGCCTCTTGTTCCCAATATTGATATGATGCTCTCTCTCCTGGGACATAGTTTGGCCAACCCAAAATCAGAGATCTTTGGGCAAAAGTCTTCGTCTAGGAGTATGTTATGTGGCTTTATGTCGAAATGCAAGATGCGTGTGCTACACCCTTGATGCAAGTACTCTAGTCCCCGAGCGATGCCAACTGAAACTTGGTAAAATGTTTCCCATCCAAGGTGAGTGTATGCTTCTGATTGCTTCTCATCATAAATGTAATTTTCTAGAGATCCATTAGGCATGAATTCATAAATAAGAGCTCTTTTCTCCTCTTCAAAACAATAACCAAGTAGACTCACAATATTAACATGGGAAGTCTTACTAATACTTGCTACCTCGTTAATGAATTCTTCTCCATTACCTTTAGTTTCTCCCAAGATCTTCACTGCCACAAAACTGCCATCATTTAGCTTTCCTTTGAACACACTGCCATAGCCTCCTTGGCCTAATTTATTTTTGAAGTGATTGGTCATTAGCTTGATTTCTTTAAAAGTGTATCTTTTTATAGCAAGTGAAGCTTGGTTCTCTAAAAATGCTTCAAAATCCATAATACTTGTTGTTTTCCTCCTCCAAGGCATTCTTTTCCTTCTGAAGACATAGAGTGAAGTTACTAATATCATTGCAATCAAAGCTCCAGAACTTGAAATAGCTGTTGGAAAGAAAAAAAATAATGTAATGAATGTTATGCATAGGAAGAATGAGATGAAAATATGCAACTGCTAGAGAAATAATATACACATGCACAGAAAAACAAAATAGTAAAAACTAAACAAAACAATAAAGAACAATTGGTGATTTGAAATGGTAATAGCATCCCATTCTTTCATGCATTCCACAAAAATCACTCGGTGATTTGATAAATTAATTACTGAGGTTTTTTTTGTGGAAAAACATTTTGTCAGAAAACTGAATAAAGGGTTTCAGTAGAAAGGGATTTATCAATGTCTTCAGTAACAGTTGATGATTGCAGTGTAAGAACCTTCCACTAGAAATTATGAAACTTTGAATCAGTGAGAAATTGAAGGAAAGCTGGTAGATAGGCTACCTATTGCAATCTTCCTTCTCATAAGATTTGTTCCTGCAAAATAGAAGCATAGATCATTTGTGTTAGACACATCTGAAAGGAAGACAGAGATGATGCTCTTCACTTATAAATTCAAAAATATGAAGTTTTAACACTAAACAAATGAAATTTGATATAAGCTTGGAAATATATATATTGTTTGTGCACTGTCTTAATAATTAATATAATTTACTTTTGCCAAAAACCAATGTCTGAAAATGGTGCCACTAGTTTTTAAGATCGGGTTCCATTCTACGCCTTAAGGTGTTGCCTCTTAGCAGATCTCATGCACTTTTATCACAGCTACAACATATGTATAAAATCTGATCTGATGGTACCTCAACTACTCGCCAAATATAAGGGGAGCAGTTAAATATAAAATATAATTCACGTTGAAGACTACAACAATGACTAAAGATGCCAATGTAACCATTGCTTGAGTAACAATGTAATGGTGAATAAAATGTTAGTTCCCTTACTTTGTTGATTGAAACAATTTCAGCAAGCAATTAAATTTAAATATAATTTAAGATAAGAGCTGAGAAAGACTTACTCTGTGAATGTGAAGGATGCTTAGCGACACAACTCTTTGGATATTGACCATCATAGCAGTAGCAAGTTGGTTGGACGGAATGCAACTCATATCCGCATCGCCCGCCTGAGTTCTCACATTCATTACACACTGTGATGTCCATAACATACCCCACTTCAAAACCATAAGCCAGAAGTTCCTCTAAAGTTACTGCAGTTTGCGTTGGGTTGGCCTCATAGCCAGAATAACTTGAAAACTTGTCAACTAGATTTGTTTGAAGAACATGTACTTCAACAATAAATTGACATCTGGAAATATCTGGAGGAGCTCCACTAATCACACCCATATTATCATTGACCAAAAAGTAATTGTTACTTTTATTGCCGTTTATCGAACAATCAAATCTGTTGTTGAACAACTGTTGAATCGATGGGCAACTATAAAACAGAGTTAAGGTCTGTGTAGAAGGAGTAGAAATATGGAAGAGATCAAAATGGATAGAGATATTAAAAAACTGAGAAGGGCAAATGTTAGTATAGTCATTTTTTGCAGGGAAAACAGACAGGGTACGCTTCACTTCATCGATGGCTGAAACAGTGTAGTTCTGTGATTGAATTTCTATATAAACTGACTCCTCTTGGCATTTGAGCTCAAAATCTCGGTGGCCACAATATTCAGGTCGACCATTTCCCCAGAAAGGATAAGTAATATTTTTGACTTTTCCACAATCGAAGGCAGTAGCACAACTCACGTATTTGGGATCATCAGTACAGTAGGAGACCTGTACATCAAAGAAAATTATGATAACGAACAAGCATCGAAAGTGAGATGTGGAGAAGCAGAAATGCATTGGGGATTTGGGGTAGTAATAAGAACTCGTAAGAAGCTGTGCTTAAAGAACAGAAGGAAAAAAAAAACTAA
>JABWDY010009249.1:0-12590 GCA_013358455.1 Thalictrum thalictroides | reverse complement strand
TTTTTGGTTATTTGATATAATGTGCCCCGGATTCTGCTCCGTTTGACGGCGCATTGTAGCTATTGTGGATTTATTTCAATAGTATTTGCTAATTTTGGGTTGTTTTGGTGAATTGAGTTGTTGCAGAAGTTGAAATGATGAAAGAGAGATTCGCGAAACTTCTACTTGGAGAAGATATGTCAGGTGGAGGAAAAGGAGTTTGTACTGCTCTTGCTGTTTCTAATGCCATTACTAATCTTTCTGGTTAGTGTTTTTGCATTTATGTACTTTATTTTTTTCTGATATTGGCTAATAATTATAGATTGGGGTTCTTTAATTACTGATTGATTTTGAGAATTTATTGGCAGCTACTGTATTTGGGGAGTTATGGAGGTTAGAACCAATGGCAATACAGAAGAAATCAATGTGGTCTAGAGAGATGGAATGGTTGCTATGTGTGAGTGATTCCATAGTGGAGCTAATACCTTCTGTTCAAGCATTTCCGGGTGGTGGGACATTTGAGGTTATGGTTACTCGTCCACGGTCTGACCTTTATATGAATTTACCTGCTCTTAAGAAGCTTGACGCAATGCTTCTTACTATGCTGGATGGATTTCGTGATACGGAGTTTTGGTATGTTGACCGTGGGATAACTATGGCCGATGCAGATGATGGTGATGTGTATCCTTCACCTTCCTCACATGGTAGGCCTTCGGTTAGGCAGGAAGAGAAGTGGTGGCTTCCTTGTCCCAGGGTACCTTCTAATGGATTATCAGAAGATGCGAGGAAGAGATTGCAGCAATGTAGGGACTGCACAAATCAGATCCTTAAAGCAGCTATGGCAATTAATAGCAATGTGCTTGTCGAGATGGAGATACCGAGCGCATACCTTGAGACATTGCCCAAGGTACGGATGCTCTATTCCTTGCAATTAGTACCATTTTACAAAGTTCGAAGGTTTCTATATGAAAAGCAAAAACAGCTTAGAGAAGTATTGTAGTTCTTTGGTTGTGTGCTGATTTAGTTCACGTGTTGATGTCAGTTAATGCAAATCAGTGCACTCGATATTCTAGAAGATATAATTATTGGGTTTTTACTTTTTAGAGGCTAGTGATAAGAAATTTCGAAGGAAATGAAATTCTGGTTAGTGAAAGGAAGGGGTAATACTTGTTTCATATCATCTGGGAGAGCCGTAGACCGTAGTAAATTGATAGGAAAATGATAGTGGAAAACCTCATTACTTGGAATCTATCACTTGCACTCTGTTTGGTTGTATTATTGAGTTACTTGCCTCTTACCAATATCCTAGATGCAAATTCATGTCTATGCCTGTGAGATCATTCCTTCGTCAGCAAAGAAAGCAACATTACTTTTATTAACTGCACATTCCTTTTTTATCTGTAAATGAACTTCACATGAACATGTGTTTCTATACTATTCTTATTAAGATACACAACCTAGCTGGTAGACCATATCATCTAGGTGCAGTTTGACATTGTACATCTTGAAATTCAATGCATATGACATTGCTTAAGCTTGAAACTATTTGCCTTAGGTGTTACTTGGTCTACTATACGAACTTAAATTTCATCCTTCAGACACTGAAACTTCTTGCCATAGGATTTGATGGTTGAGATTGAGATTGAACTTGAATTCTGGAACTACATGTACATTCTCTGTTATGACATGAATATTGGTTACACAAATGGTATAATTTATATTGCTTTTATATTAAAAATTTACAATCATGCATGATCAATCATGAATGGGCATCATGTTCATTTCAAAGATGAAACTACAATTTACACAAACCGCCTACATCATCTCTCTATTCAATAGAAGGTGGTCAAACATCAGGTAATATGTATGAAGGATAGAAAAAAGTGTATACGATCTTCAACGACTATAAACAATGAAGGGTTTTGGCGTTCATGATTAGATACTTTATGGTCTCTATTATGAGCATTTTGACTTTACTGGTTATAGGATTTGTAACCACAATATTCCTTTTATAACATAATATTTTCCTGTGAAGATTTCATTACATAAATGTTTAGTCTGTGATAAATTAGGCAACATCACTCTATAATTCATGACAGTTTAAATCTGTCTCTCTTTGTCACTATAATTCACGACAGTTCAAATTTCATGTATCTTTTCATGTTTTATTCCATTTTTTTTATTTTTTTTTTTTCTGACGAAGCATGCTTTGTCCTTTCATTGAAAGGCGTTCTTGAGTTAGACACTTAATATATCTAAAACAATTTTCATGATCAATTTTTTAACTATTTTCTATCATATCCTGTATCACAAGCATTGTTTTATTTGTAATTGTAGAGTTAACCTGATTTAGGTACCTTAAAAGTGCAAAAAGGAGCTGTCATGACCATATTAGGAAAATAACAAGTACAAAAAAAAAATAAAAAACACGAGATGAAATTTTTTTTCAGGCTTTCAGCCAATGTCTTAAACTTCTAATTCTTCTACAACACAAACTGGTGTCTTCAACACCATTTTATTTGTTTCTTAGCACTCGATTTTGGTTACACACCAATTGGTTTCCTATTTGGGTTTATGATTTATTTAGAAGACCAAATAATATTTTTAAATTGTTATTTTTCGCTTTTATTATTTAGAGTATCTTTAGAAGTGTCAAAGTCTTATTTTGAGTCCTAATTGGTTTAGGAAGTTGCCAAAAGGTAATACATACCTCAGGGAACTAGTAAAATTAAGCTTTTACTTCAAGTTATTTAATTTCCGCAATTTTTTTTCAAGTTATTTAAGTGTCAGCTTTTAATTCTTTCGATTCCTTTTCATTCTTTCAATTCCTTGCAATTTAAATTCTTAGATTAAGTTTATTTTTAGCTTCCTCAGCTTCAGCTGAATATTTGGATGCATTAGGTATTTAGGTGTGCCGTTTCAGGGTCTCTTGGCTTTGTGTTTTTTGATCTCTGAACATGTTCCACTTTCACTTTTAAATCTTTTATCTATCGGGCATGAGGCTGAATTAAGTACACTTTCTAAAAAATCCAGCACTGCATGTTCTTGCGAAATAGTGCCATTGTCTCCCTCATAGTCTCCCTCGTTGCATATGTATAACATTCTGGAATTCGTATTTAGGTTACACCTTTATTATAAATTCATGCCCTTTATCTACAAGAAGTATTGGATTTGTCTCATTGCATAGCCTCCTTCATCACATTTTTTTTTTATTAATTTCTGGAATTTATTCTCACCCAGTTCACTGCCGTGTGTCATTATTGTTAATTTTTCTCATTTTTCTGAACGCATGATTGATGCCAAAGTGAAAGATCTGATGGTGTGTGATTGACCTAGAAACGTAACTAGTACCAAAAGATGTATCCTATAAATAGGCAACCCTTGCAATTTAAAGAAAAGCATAAACAGAGAATTTCATACCTTCTGCGTATGGGGGACAAAGTTTGCACTGGGTGGACACTTGGTGCTTGGATAGGCCTCTCAAGGATTTTCTTTTGGCTCCTCATACCTGTGAGGGGGAACCATGGAATCACTTGGGATGTGAATTTACGCCATCTTTTGGGATATTAAAAAGTCAATTGAGTTTATTGGAATTCTTGAAGGCTTGTGAATCACTGATATATGAAATAGTTGGGTTTAAATGTTGTCCATAAATGGATCTTTAGATGCAAGTTGCCAGCTAATGCTTTCCACTCTTGGGCCCACACCTCTCATTTTTAACCCACACCCCACCCCGCCCTCTTTCTCTCTTCTCCTGTCAATCCCTCCAATGTTCCTCTCTAATGAGTGGTTTCATGTTTCTAAAAAACATACATGTGTTAAACTAGACAGTTGTTCACTTCAACGAATTGTTGTGATTCTTGTTATGGCAGAATCTCCTACTTCCTTGTTCACGATTGGAGATATTTTGTATGTAAGTTAATGTCTAAGACTGGTAAACTAGAGTTTGTAAGTTTTAATCATTTTGATTTCAAGGATCATAAAACTAAAAGAAATCAAATTTAGTTACTCTCTACAGTAAATAGGTCGCTATAGTCATGATGGTTGATTGAATGCGATTCTGAACTTCAGTTTGTTTGCTTGTCATGCCAATGTATTCATTTTGTCCATGGACCTATCTTTTCTGAATGTTAACCATTTGTATTTATTAATCATGCAGACTGGAAAATCTTGTTTGGGTGACATTATCTATCGCTACATAACTGCAGAGAAATTTTCGCCGGAATGTCTTCTAGACTGCTTAGATTTGTCATCGGAACATCATACTTTGGAAATTGCAAATAGGATTGAGGCTGCTGTGCATGTTTGGAGGCGAAAAGACCAGAAAAAACGTTTAAATCACAAAAAGTCTGTGCGATCAGCTTTGGGTGGCAAGGTCAAGGGCCTTGTAGGCGATGCAGAGAAGTGCCATTTTTTATCAGAAAGGGCCGAAACCCTCTTACACAGCTTAAGGCTCAGGTTCCCTGGCCTTCCACAGACTGCTTTGGACATGAACAAGATACAATACAACAAGGTACTGTTTCCTCTTAGTTCAATTTTGTAGTTGGCTAAGTAGAACTTCCGTTTGTGTATAGATTTAAAACAGTTTTACAACCAATATTGTGAGTGAGAAAATGACTCCCTCAACACTAAGATGGGAAACATATTAAAACATGCCAAAAAGGATAGAATACAGTAAAACGCGACCCTCAAGTAAATGCAAAGTTCAAATTCGCAATAGACGTTCCCAGAGGACTTTTCTCAAAGCAGTGTCCCTCCCTCTCATCTTTTCCTTCCTAGAGACCATTATGAAGCTGTAGCTGTAAGCCTATAGCACTGCTCCTTATTCACGAACAATTCTTACTCTTATGTCATGAACATCTTCAGAAACTGTGGTGATAACGCTTCTATGTAGAATATATTTAGGAACAGTTTATATAATTTATAATTCTTTAGAACTAGCTGTCTTGTAAAGGTTTTAATTTATTTAATAAATCACTATCTATCGACGAAAAGAGATAAATTACCATCATAGTCATAAGAGAAAGTGGGTGAGAGAGATACACACCAATAGAAGTGAACAGAAATTGCAAATTACAAATTCTTTGTTACAGAAGATATCAAGCCCCAAATCCGACATATCCCTATTGACGGCATCAGTAGTAACCTACTCAGTGTCAGGTGGAATAAAATACCACAACACACTTAGTATTAAGAATTGCCAACCTCACTGCTGTTGCCCTTATTGTTGGGGCATTTCTTGATTTCTAATCTAACTAGAAGTGAGCAGAAATTGCAAATTACAAATTCTTTGTTACAGAATATCAAGCCCCAAATCCAACATATCCCTATCGATGGTATCAGTAGTAACCTATTCATTGTCAGGTGGAATAAAATACCACAACACACTTAGTATTAAGAATTGCCAAGCTCACTGCTGTTGCCCTTATTGTTGGGGCATTTCTTGATTTATAACTAGACCACCAAGCTGCAAAAGGTAGCAACCATAAGCAATATCCATAGGTTAAAATGAGTGAGGTTACTCATCTCCTCAAGATGTGAACCCACTGAATGATGTGTGATGGTTCTGAACACATTAAGAAAGGTTTCCCGTTCTTCATTTGCCTTTGTTGTAATGTAAGGTGGTCCATGGTCTTGAAACATCATTCGAAAGTTTACAAGTGGCTGGTTGTAGTCATACATTGCTAAGGGATTGTAGCTCATTTACCGTTACATCTCCAAATAATGGTGCATCCCACTGTAAAATGAAAGTCAATTATTTAGTATACCAAAGGACATTTAAATTGTGTTGTTACAGAATACTTCTGACATTGCTACTTGCCAATAGAAGGGATTATTAAGTGTAATAGGGTGTATCGTTGGTAGTGTCCATTGTAATGGGACTATAAAACAAACACTGATATAGAACCTTTCCATGGGAATTTCAAAGTTTGAAAGTATGCAACTTTTGTTGGCAGGATGTAGGACAGTCAATTCTTGAGAGCTACTCAAGGGTGATGGAGAGCTTGGCCTTTAATATAATGGCAAGAATTGATGATCTACTCTATGTGGATGATGCAATCAGGCAGTGCACAGCAACAGAATCAATGTCTATGTTTGCTGGGGGAGGATTAGGTGGTCTTCCAGTGCAGAAGAAGATTTCACCTAGCCCCTTCTCTATTCGTCATACTCCTTATGCCTCACCATTTGCGACACCTGCTTTCTGTTCTTCTACACCGGTGGGAGGAAGCCCAAGAAGAACACAACTGTCTCAAAAGAATGGTCATTTGGACACGCAGGATGGGAAAAAATTGGTTTTTACTGATGTCGAGAAAATATGGTCATATGCAGGAAACTTGAGTGCCAGAAGAGATAGTGGAGATGTCCCAGAGCGAGATTAAGGTATATATCAATCCTACAAAGTGCCATATAGAGTAAATTTTTAGCTTGCCTCTGAGTGAGGCAGCTGGTGTTATGGTTAGTGGTGTTGGTCTTGTATATTCTATAAAATGTGAAAAAAACATAGTTCAAATTTTCAGCCATGGCTTAGTTAGGGATTAAGGCTCTCTAGTCCTTGTAACATCACTAAAGTTCTTTTATTCCTTGAGAAAAAATGCATTCTGTCCTATTTTTCAATTTGTTATATGCATGGGTAAAGGAACAAATAAAGGGACCATTAGAGCACAGGTGTTTTTTTTTGATAAAGGGCTAAATAAATCTTCTACACTCATTAACAAGATTACAAAATTTCCAGTCAACATTTAGCTTTCCTGAGATTAGACAAACCCTATAAAAAAAGAGAAAAAAAAGCCTTGCCTGCAGAAGCCCCTCCCTGATTGCAACCATTTCTGCTATATTGTCAATAGTATAGCTGATACATTGTGACAGTCCTGAAAGAAACACCCTTGTTATCCCATATAATCACACCAATACCTGCACCATTACTATTTTTGGCACCATCAATATTAACCTTCAACCATCTTGGTAAAGGTGGTTCCCAATGAATAACATTAATAACATTGCAATATTAACCATCAACCATCTTGGTAAAGGTGGTTCTTAGTGAATAACATTAATAAAGCATCTCTAATGCAAAATCAATATTAGAAATTTATAGATGATTCTTCAAAACTTGTTCCTAATACAACAATCTATTATAGCTAAAGCATGACAAATACATAGCAACTGCTATAATACAATTAAGAGTTCTACGCAAGGTAAAGTTGCGTACTATTTTTTTGTACCAAACTCATACGCAAGGTAGAGTTGCGTACTACTTTATTTTGTCCAACTAGTTTGCATTAAATGGACTCTATGCACATAGGTAATGGAAACTATATGGATTCTATACACCTAGAAAAATTATATGCAAACTATTGTTGCGTCTAAACATACAATATAACAATTTTTTTTTTCTTGCGTTAGGGATTACTTGTTGTTTTACATAATTTTTATTTTAGTATACCTTCTAAATCTTTCTACGTGGAGGGTATTAAGTCTTATGTGGAGGCCATTTTTTAGATGGCACATTAGAGATGCTCTAACAGAGCAATGATCTCTAGTTTTCACCAGATTATTTGCAGTAAACGGTGAAGCCCAAACCCAATCTTTATACTAAATCTGATCAACAATCATAACAATATTTTGAAATTTTTTCCATTTCTGGCTTCTTTCGTAAGAAAAAAGGGGTTTTTAGGTTTTGGGGAACCTAATAATGGCCTAATTAGATTTTGGTCCAACTTAATGGCCTAATTAGACTTTGGGGCATCTAATGTTAGTTGACTGCGTTGACTGTTACTTGACTTAAGTCAAATCATCCAAAATTTTGTTGATTCCTTCAATACCCTACACATGTTCTTTCTTTCTTTGTCTTCACCTCTCTCTGTTCTTATTACAATCATTACTCCCAAATTACTTCTAATTTCCACTTACCTAACTATAATCTCTTCACTTCATCAGCAAAGTGTTATCTTCTTGCTTATATTACCCTTAATTCATTGACATCAACACCAATTCGATTAAAATCGATCTTTGATGAATTCGAAATTCCAGTTTATCAACAATACCCAAATCTTGGATTCCACCAATACTCTCTTGATTTTACAAATCTCGTGGGTAGTGAAAGATATGTTGATAAGAAGATGAAGAAGATTTAGAAGTAGAAGAAGAAGTTGTATTAACCTAAATTTAGACTAACACACTACTCTAGATCGGATCGGTATAGAGATGACCAAAAGGAGATTTGATGATGGAAAGGGCTGCACTTCGGTTGAGATCGAAGTTGCCTACGTACTTTAGCTCGGGGATGTTGAACTTAGAGATCAAGCCACCGTAGTTCTTAGGTTTTATAGAAGATGATTAAGCGGTGATCAAGGGATTTGCTAATATTCTCAAGATAACCGACATGATTTGATTTGGCAATCAAATCGTTTAGTAATCGCGTGAAGAAGGTAATAAATAATCCACATGCTGTTAGGATATCTTCAATATCTAATTTGATATGTTTCTATTTTGGTATTGGTCGAGCTGATAGATCGGATGAAGTAGATCGATGAGGTTATATCAGGTCAGCTCGGTTGTGCTTCTTCAGGTCGGTTGGTGACACGTGTTGCCTTTTAATTGGTTGATGAATGTAGTACCACTACATAAGCCCCCTCTTTTTAGTTCTAGTGAAAATCGAGCTGAAAAGAAGATAAAACATGTATCTGCAAATCTTTGAGGTTGTGTTAGTACACGTGGTAGTTGCAATAATGAGAGATAGTGGGAAGTGGGATTGTCTGGCCTCGAGCAGTTGAACCGTCAGCCAAAATAACTGCAACACGTCTGAATTCAATCATCTTCTGTGGAAGCGTGTCCAGATCTAACGGTGGAGAATGAACGAACAACATAGTGGACTATAACTGTCATCCGTTTTAATTGTTGTAACATCTTAACCGTTGGTGTAAAGTAAATCGATGGTTGTAAATCTATGTAGCCAGTTATAAATAGAGGCGTCACTTTCAATAGAAACCCTTATTCATTATTTCATAGTCAAACTGCTGCCGTCTCATTGTCCGACCTGTTTCGAACAATTCATAGAGGTTAGTACAGTTTCTTTTCCTTTTTTTGTTAGTTTCTGTGATTTCTCTCTTTTCTAGAATATGTCTTCCCAATCTCGATCCGACTCCCAAAACCAAAATACTGTAGAGTTGAGTTCAGATGGCTCATCGACAGAAAGTGAAAATCGAGAGATAGCAATTGTTAGAAATGAAGAGTCTAGCATGAGTGGGTTCGACAGTGAAGATGAAGAGTTAGTCGAATATGAAGATAGCTTAGTTCGAGTAGTGACTAGGAAGTATGTGAATAACTATCCAGAAGTCCGTTCTAGTTATGGTCTTTCTACTATTGCTGACCTAGAAATTAGATTCCCAAAAGTTGATCTTCTCTCTCCTCAGTATACTCCTAATAATCCATATTCAGTAGTTTTTACTCTCATGCGATTCCGAGCTGGATTGCGTCTTCCTCTATCCGATCTGGTTGTCGAGCTGCTTAACACCATTCATCAAGCTCTATGTCAGATGAATGGTAATTTTTGGAGGAATATGAGAGTAATCGATCTCTTAAACAGTAGTAATCAATACCAGATCAGTGTGGCAGATATCCTTGGTCACTTTATCTTTAAGAAATCATCAAAACCTGAACTGTTCGGTTATAATATGCAAATAAAGATAGGTTGATGTTCTTTGATCTATGGCCCTTCTAGTGAGCATTGGTGGGAGGAGCCTTGTTTGGTTACTGGACCAGTAACAAATGGTCTCGTTCTTGATTATGTTACTACTAACTCTGCAGATGAATGTGAGTATTTCCACTTTCGACCTGTTGTAGTAGATACTTGCTTTGATTCTGACCTGGTCATATATTTCTTTTGCAGCAATTGAGGAGAAAAATTTCAAAGCTAACACTGACCTGACCAATCCTTTAAATCTGTTCGGAGCAAAACCTGACTCTCGAAAGATAAAGTTGTTTCCTGAATTGAAAGATTATTTCACTCCTAAGGGTGGAGTGGCAAAGATTGCATAAGAGGTTGCAAGGAGGCAAAATTTAAGGGAGATATTAATGGCACACTCTCGATCTGTCAATGCTGCTGCAGAGAAGAAAAAGACTACCAGCTTGGGTCCGTACTTACCTCCACCTGATCTGCCCAAGGTCGGGTTGTCTGGAAAGAAACGATCTCTGGCTGTCATGAAGCTTAGTCCGGAACCGATTATCAAATCTCCTTCTCTTCCAAAGAAATCGACCTTATCTGAGGGAACCCGAGCTGTAAATAAGGGTAATAACTCTTCTAAAGGTAAGGGCGTTTGCGAAGTATTCAATCCATTTCCTTTCATCTATGTGGATATGCGGGAACAAATTCAAGTAATGAACAATGATAGTGCTCTTGAAAATCCTATGGTGGCACGCGCTGTTAATGAGGGGTCTGTTCTTCCTGTTGATGCTGAGATGGTAAAGAAATCTGATTTATTGGTTATGTGTACTCGCATCAACTCTGCAATTTCTACTGTAAGTTTCCCGATCTGAACTTTGATACAAACAACATTTGTCTGTTATCGAACTGATCTGAAGTTCGATCCATTCACAGGTCAATGCTAATTTCCAGGGGATTCGCCTAATAGCAGAGGCGGGTGAGGCGGCCGATCTGGAGTTAAAATCAGTTAAAGACAACTTGGAGGCATACAAACAACGAGTTATCATCGCCGAACAGAATGAGAGAGACCTGCGAAAGAAACTCCATGCGAAGACTAAGGAAAACGAGCAGTTGACCCAAACCCTTGAAGAAGAGATGAAGGATCACAAAGCTACGTATGAGGCCTGGAAAGCAAAGTGGGATGAGTTGATGGCGATTGGGACGCCGGAGGAAGAGGGAACGCCAGTGGTGGACGAGCTGAATGCTGGGACGCCCAAGGACACTTTGTTCGGCCCTGAAGTTGTTGATAAAGATCCCCGACTTGCTAACTAGATCTTCTTCTCTTTGTTTGAGTGATGTGAGGTTCTATTTTTTCTCCTTCTATGTCGGAAAACAATGTTGGTTGTGGTATGGCCTGAGTGCCTAAAACATTAGTCTTCGACCTGTACAGGTCGTTGGCGATCTTGTTCTAAGCTCGTAGGAGCATTTAAACAATAGTGATCAATCTCCTTCGAGAAATCGATTGCGACCTGGTTCTGGAGCTCGTATGAGCGTAAACATTAGTGACCGATCTGATTCGGGAGATCGGTTTCGACCTTTTATTTATGCATTTAACTTTTAAACCTGGTGAAAAGTTGTAACAGTCTCTGGCGAGCTATGTTTCCAGGTTAGCCTGGTGGTTCATCCAGAAGGCTGAATTTTATTTTGACAAGATGGACAGCCGCAAGTAGGCGATCTGAAACTTTTAAATTATAGTATGCCCTATTTGCAATCTGAATGTGTAAAATAGAATACCTGTTATGTTGTATTCTGCTCGTAAATGTTTTGCAGGTCGGTTATGATCGAGCTGCTGGAGCGCGGAAGCCCCCAAGTGGAGATCTGCATATAGTATAGATCGAATAAAGGGTAATTAGGGTGCTCAGATTAGGTCGAGCCCCCAAGTGTAAAAATTATTCTAAGTATTAGAAAAATTTTGTACATGTAAATATTCTCAATCTATTAATAAAAGTAGGAATTTTCTTTTATGATTTGAGTATTTAAGTTTATGAAATTTTACTAAGTATAGTGATTTCGAGCTGTAATGAGTGGGTCGAAATGAATGAACTTAGAAAATTTCATGTTTGCTTATAGAATCGAGCTGTTGTCAATCTAAATATTACCAGGCCAAACATAATGTGATAAGGAAATATGCAAGGCAAAGTTGAGCTAGTTTTAAGTCGTTTTGATTAGTGGACTTAAAACCAAGTTAAGTTATGGGGCAGAGTTATAACTTAACAAATTATGCTAATACCATGTGCGAGTATGGTAAGCATAGGTCGAAGTAAGGATTCGACCTGAGTGGTTCTAGGCAATGCATTTGTGGGACATATATAAATGCAAAGCAAATTTGAGCTCAGAAAAATTTTCTATTGATAGAATTTTTTCAAATGGAATGAATTCCAAGGATTCTTTACATCAATTCCTTCTTGTGTTTGGAGTAGTCTATATGCTCCATTGTTTAAAACACTTTTGATGATGTAAGGACCTTC
Source organism: Thalictrum thalictroides (assembly GCA_013358455.1). Classification (NCBI taxonomy): domain Eukaryota; kingdom Viridiplantae; phylum Streptophyta; class Magnoliopsida; order Ranunculales; family Ranunculaceae; genus Thalictrum; species Thalictrum thalictroides. Next base: position 440 of record JABWDY010009249.1, on the reverse strand, counting down.
CCAGTTAGCATTGAACTTTCCAATCTTCTTGATCTTCTTGTTCGGGAACATTCTTCTCATAACCATTTCACCGGGCTGAAATGTTCTAGGTGGAACTCCTTTGTTATAAGCTCGTTTTAATCTTTGTTGATACTGCTCGAGTTTCTTAGCAGCATGGTATCGCCTTTCTTCGAGCAGATCAACTCCAAATGACCAGATCTGATTGTTCAGTTCGGTATCGACCAGAAGTGATTGACTAGAACCATATGTCAGCTCGGTTGGTATAACTGCTTCAACTCCAAAGCATAAGGAAAAAGGAGACATGCCTATGGAGGTAACTTTTGGAACCAATCTAGCGCGAGGCCAGCAAGGCTAGATGGAAACAAAGTGCAAACTATAGTCTCATCCTTCACCAATGGAAGCGATTTTCTGAATGACTTGATGTGGTCGGTTGGATCTCC
>JABWDY010009221.1:10225-32247 GCA_013358455.1 Thalictrum thalictroides | reverse complement strand
AGTTGTCAATCCTCTCATTGAGCGTCTGGAATTGTTGGACTACATTTTGATGCATGTGGGCCATAGCCGTCATGAGCACCCTCCCGATAGCGTTGGGATCTGTGATCCCATCCAAACGTCATAGCTCTAGGGGTTTTGCCTGTCGGCTTGTACACCTTGCCTTTGCCTTTCCTTCAAGGCCTCTTCCATGTCACCCTCACACCATACGTTCTTCACGCATTGCAAACGGATCGCCTTTGAGAGGATCATCTGCTTGGGGGTAATGTAGTCTCCCTCCGGTGTGGGCAACCTCCAAACGGTGCGCCATATCTTCGTGATGAGGACCGGGAGTACCACCCTTTTCGCGCTAGTGATGGTGTAGAGAATCCAGACAATCCAGAAATTCCGGTTCTTCGATTGAAGCTGCCAAAGGATGTAGGCTATGGTTCGGTTAATGTCCGTTGGCTTTGATGTGCCAAGGACATTGTAACCTAACCAATAGGCCACCATAGCTTGATTTTTCCTCAATGATTTGAAATCGATGAATGAGGAGCCTCTCTTCACATTTCCCTCTATTGTCATCCTAGGAGCTATGTGAGGGATATCATGGATTGGGTTTTGGAGATGGGGATTTTGCATGATTGGGATATCGAGGGCATCACTAATGGATTTGTGATCCAATTCATACTCCCCTCCCAAGTAAGTAATGAAACAAGACCCATCATTGCGAATGTTGATCTTGAAGTAGAAGATGTCGACAATGGTGGGGTGCGATTTGTCAGATTTACGATATAGGAGGTTTTTCCACCCCCTAGTACGATTTTCCTTTCAGAAAAAAGGTCGCACTAGAGGGTCTTTGAAAACCCTCCTAAAGAACTTATCAACTAAGACTTTTCTACCTCCTTGAATCTCAACAAAAGCCATTAACATATATCAAAGATTATAAAGCACATTCATCATCCACATACACCGGCATAATTAAATCTACCATTTCTACGTCCTTAGTCGGTAATTCCAAATAAGGTTTCAAACGGTAACCATTGACTTGGAACACAATACTATCTTTTGGATTTTCTAATTCTATAGCACCACATTGTAAAAATTTTGTAATTACAAAAGGTCCAGCCCAACTTGTCTTAAGCTTACCGGGGTGTAAATGTAGACGGTTTCTATATAATAACACTTTTTGACCTACATGAAATTCTTTCCTTAGAATTTTTGCATCATGCACTCTTTTAGTTCTAACTTTGTAATCATTTGCAAGATCATAAGCGTCACTACGAATTTCGTCTAATTCATTAAGTGTTAACTTCCTATTTTCACCGGCTTCATCTATTTCAAAATTTAACTTCTTGATACCCCAATAAGCTTTGTGTTTTACTTCAACGGGTAAGTGACATGGCTTGCCAAAGACAAGTCTATATGGTGACATGCCAATGGGAGTTTTAAAAGATGTTCGGTAAGCCCATAGAGATTCTAAAATACGGTCACTCCAATCACTTCTATCGGGGTTCACTCCAATCACTTCTATCGGGATTCTAAAATACAGTGACACTTACTCAGAGTAAACACTGTCACTACCAAATATGCTTAGGATAAAAAGATGCGGAATATAAAAGATAATCTTAAGCAAGATACTAACAAGATATAATACCAACAAGCATTAACCACAAAATGAAAAAGCTATGGAGTTAGTTTTCAATCTCTACACAAAGTATCAACTCAACCACCTAGTCGTTAGACACTTGTTCAACTAGATTAAGATGATTAGATCAACCTTAATTAATGAACTAAGTAATCCAACTCTAGTTCTAGATTTGTTGTGGAGTTGAGGGGGTGAGTAGAGAAAGAGGCACTCTCACCCTTTCCTCGACCACAATACAAATCAACTAGAAGATTGGTTTGATGAGAGGTAGATATTTCGAACAAGATAAACTACAAAGCAAATAAGAAACTTAAGTAAAGAGAGCAAACCCCACAAGACAAGATTATAGTGGTTCGGCGAATGAAGCCTACATCCACTCTTCAAGTACTCCCTTGTATTAAGAATCCCAAAGCTAAGGTGAACCTCCTCTAGCTCTACACTACTCCCATTAGTGTTGGATTACAACTTGAAAGGAATGAAGACAAGTCCCTTAGTCTTCAACCAAGATTCCACCTCTTGGATTTGTAGTAAGGTGTAGTCTCAATTACCCTAACCTAGATCAACAATCTAGGGTTTTCCACCAAACTTGTTGTAGAACAATTTGGGTTTTTCTCTCTCTTGAAGAACTCACTTAATGAGTAGATAGAGATGAAGTTAGAAGCACTCTAATGATACCCTCTTACAAGCATTCACTCTTCCTCACTTGGATTGAAATGATTTGAAGAGTTGAATGGAAGGAAGATGATGATTTCTCTCTATAAGCTTATCTCACAAAGTTAGGTTTTTGGCCTCTTGAAAGATCTTGATGAAATGCACAAAATCCTTAGAGAAATCCTCTTGTTATGTTGTTTTTATAGTCAAAACACTAAAAGAGTCGTTGGTCAATGTCATATGACCAACTAGGGTTTTAATCGAGATAACCGGGAGTGAGTTGGAGCAAACCGGGTAAAAAACCAGCATTTCCCGCAGGGAGTCGACTGACCTTATAATCACAGAAATGCCACTGTGGGTCAGTCGACTGACCTTCAAGCATTCCTGGACCCACAAAGGGTCAGTCGACTGACCTTATGATGTGTCCTGCCTTCAGTCGACTCCAGATCTGTTAGCAACTTGGTTCTCCTGCCTGCTTCACCTGCTAGCTTGACTTCTAGTTGAGCTCGGTTGCCGCCGTTCACGTCCATTCTTGATGTCTTTTGCTCCGTAGGCCTACGGACACTTGAACACCAAGACCTAGACCTAATACAAGGACTCATATAACTTACAGTACATGTGAAATATCCGTTATTCCCTTGGTTGTCACAATTCACAAGATATAACATTTACAGATCTTTGATCACTAATGATGGCTTTAGGCACCCCAAACCTAGAAAAAATATTCTCTCAAAAAATGTGTTACCACATTTTTGTTATTTTTCATAGTTGGGATAGTTTCAATCCATTTTGAAACATAGTTTACCGCGACTAGAATGTATAGAAAACCTTTGGACGAGGGAAAAGGTCCCTTGAAATCAATGCCCCAAACATCGAAAATGTCAACCACCAAAATGTATTTTTATGGCATCTCATTCCTTTTTGAAATCTTACCTAATTGTTGACACCGATAGCAATTTCGGCAACAAACATTAGCGTCATGATACAACGTTGGCCAATAAAATCCACTTTGTAAAACTTTGGCCGCCGATTTATTTGCACTAAAATGTCCACCATATGCATGGTCATGACAAAAGGTCAAAATATCAACTTATTCCCAATTTCGTACACATTTTGGAATTATTTGGTCCGGGCAATATTTAAACAAGTATGGCTCATCCCAAAAGTAATATTTTAGCCTAGATTTGAATCTTTCTCTTTCGTCTTTACTACAATTGGTCGGAATATGCTCGGTTACGAGATAGTCAACTATGTCCGCATACCATGGAGTTTCTAAGATAGAAATTATTTCTTCATCCGAAAAAGTGTCACTTATCTCACTTTTTTCTTCCTTTTCCAAAGTCAATCTAGAAAGATGATCGGCTACCACATTTTCACATCCTTTCTAGTCTATTATTTCTAGAGAAAACTCTTGCAAGAGTAACACCCATCTTATTAACCTTTGCTTAGCTTCCTTTTTCGATAAAAGATATTTAAGAGCGGTATGATCCGTGAATATAGTTGTTTGGGAACCGATTAGGTATTATCTAAATTTTTCTATGGCAAAAACAACGGCCAACATTTCCTTCTCGGTTGTTGTATAATTACGTTGAGCATCATTCAACATCTTACTAGCATAATAAATTACACTAGGCACATTGTTTTTCCTTTGTCCCAAAACGGCACCAACGGCATAGTCCGAAGCATCACACATCAATTCAAACGGAAGAGACCAATCCGGAGGTTGGATTATTGGAGCGGAGATCAAAGAGGTTTTTAATTGCTCAAAAGATGACACACATTCTTCATTAAATTCAAAAGGTGTGTCTTTTGTCAAGAGATTAGTGAGCGGGCGGACTATTTTGGAGAAATCCTTAATGAACCTACGATAAAAACCGGCATGGCCAAGAAAAGCTCTATTGTTTCTAATAGTCTTAGGGATTGGAAGCGAGGATATAACGAATAGTTTAGCTTCATCAACTTCAATTCCTTTAGGTGTGATAACATGACAAAGGACTATTCCCTTAGTGACCATAAAATGACATTTTTCCCAATTCAAGACTAAATTCTTCTCTTCACATCGAATGAAAACTTTCTCAAGATTAGATAGACATTGGTCAAACAACTCTCCATAGATAGAAAAATCATCCATAAGCACTTCCATGAATCTTTCAACCATGTCACTAAAGATGTGTAACATACACCTTTGAAAAGTCGCGGGTGCATTACATAATCTAAAAAACATTATCTTATAAGCAAATGTTCTAAAAGGGCAAGTAAAAGTTGTCTTCTCTTGGTCTTCGGGAGCTATAGAAATTTGATTATAACCCGTATAACCATCTAAGAAACAATAAAAAGAATGTCCGGCCAATTGACAGCTTCGTTTTTTTTGGGTTAGCAGTGCTTCCCGTCAACCTCAGCAGTACCCGTAAAGCTGCAAAAACAGGTTAATTCTACCGGTACTACTGGTCAAATAAATCCCTTATATGATTCTAACAACTAAGCTAATCCTAAAACTAGTGTAGAGGCAAGTATCTGGGTATCGAATCCACTCACCTAAGAATTGGGTACTTAGCTACAAATAGGAAACAACGATGAAAGATGATGTCGTTTATGAAGGGATTGATGAATTGTAAGAGATTGATTGATTGAGAGTAATTATGATTAAAGTAATATAAAACAAGTAAAGTAAAGCAAACAAGAAATATAAAGGTTTGTGAATATGGAAAGAAAAGTGGGGTATTACTTCGTTTCATAGGTAAATGTCCAAATTAACTACTCATGCTTGTTTCCCATGTATCCAACTATAAACTCATAGACAAACAATAATTGGTAGTGAGTTCCCTTGCTCTCGACCCAAGAACTCGACCTCAAGAAGTATTTAAGACCCAGTACCTCTCATCTCGATGCTGTCATGCAAGTAGTGAATTACAACTCATTATACTATTTGTTAACTATCTTCTCTCTCTCGATGCCAAGATATGTTAACGGGCGTATGAGGCTCAAAAGTCTCTACAAATACAAAAAGATCTCTCTTTTATTTATTATGAAGAACAAAGAGCAAAAACTATTCTACGTGATCAATCATAAAATAATTACCTTTCTAACATGGCAAACATGTAACACTTGTAGTAAATTCTTTTACTTACCTAATCCACTTGCAAAACCCCATGAATCGCTCATGATGATTGTGGTGATGATGATGATGGTTGTAAAAGTAAAAGACAAGAATATAAAGATAAAAGATTAAATTGCATGAAAAGTAAATATACGATAGAAAAATAAAGAACTTGAACTTAAGAGTAAATAGACTTGTATTATAATCAATGGAACTTCTTCTTCAACATAAAATAAAGTAAAAACCTAACATGGTACTTCAATTTAAGATTAAAGCACCATGAATTTCGTGGCTCTTCTCTCCTTATATAGGGAGGAGTCCTTCTAACCCTAGAACTCCTTGAATTGCTAGAAAAGAGTTTGTAATTTATTAAATAACTTGTAGGAAGCTTCTGGAGCTGATATTTGGTGGAGATCTTAGTCAAACAACGTGGAAGACTCAGTCAAAACCTTAGGTCCAAATTCCTTCTAGAAACACGACTTCCAAGAAGCCCAAAAGGCCCAAAAACTATCTTCAGAAACTGGGTCTGACAGGTTTTGACGAGTCTTTTGTCCTGATTCCATCTCTGTTTTCTGTGATCTATCTTTACAATATTGAAGTAGGAAGTGAGAGCTTTCCAATGCCTATTTGTGCTTCAAAATTCGAGCTCTCTAACCTTTCGTTTAATTGCGTCAAGTTGGCTGCTTGAAACTGCCTTTTTACCGCATTTTGCTTCCTTTTAGCTTTTTCGGACGAAATGCACCTACAAACACGTAATTCTAACAATACCAAGCATATCATATCACTTTATATCATAACTTGAGACAAATATACATGAGTTAAGGGGATATATTTACACTTTTGAGCACTTATCAGCAGGTTCACACCTTTGTACAAATTTTTCCGAATCGGATTGTATATATGGCCAGAAATATCCAATGTTTCTTGCCTTTTGACCGATTGATCGAGCCCCAGCATTGTTTTAGCATTCGCCACGATGTATCTCAGCTAAAATCATTTGTGTTTGTTTGGGCGTGAGGCATCGTAGGTATGGGCCTGAGACCAATTTTCTGTATAGTTTACCATTGATCATGGTGTAGCTTTTAGATTGTCGTTCTAGTTTTCTGATTTCAGTTTCGTTATTTGGGGGCTGACCATTTAAAAATTTAATGATTGGACCCATCCATGACTCATCGATTTCTTGTTGAGAGATATCAATGAAATCTGATATTTCGCATACCTTATATATGTTTGTTAAATATGCATTGTCGATTTGAATCACGCGAGGTGATTCTTAGTCTATATGAGATGCTAAATATGTTAGGCAATCTGCATGTTTGTTGTCATCTCGTAATAAATGTTGAATGTTTGCAGTTTTGAACTTTGTGAGTAGTTGACTAGTGTAGCCAAGGTATCGTTTGAGTGTTGACTCTCTCGTTTCATAGTCGCCACTTAATTGGTTAACAACTAATTGAGAATCACTGTATATTTGTAATTCGGATATGTGTAATTGCATTGTTGTTAATAAGCATGCAATGAGGGCTTCATATTCGGCATCGTTGTTAGACGATGAAAAGTTTAGTCGAATTGATTTTTCAATAACGACATTTTCTGGGGATATGGGTGTAACTCATATACCTGCTCAATTGTTGTTTTTGGAGCCATCAACATAGAGTCTCCATATGGGCTCATGCTTTATGATGGACTCGTTAATTTTTGTGTCGGGTACCCATGAAATGCCATCAGTATGGTAGTCGACTAAAAGATATGCGATGACTTGCCCTTTTTGACTATTTCGAGGGGCGAACAATAGTTAATAGTCACCCAGTTCTTGGGCCTATTTTGCCATTCTACTGGACTTATTTTTGCTTTCAAGTACTTGTCGGAGTGGTGCATCTGTGATGACTCGTATTTTGTGTGATTGAAAGTATGATTTTAGTTTTCTTGATGCAAATAATAAGGCGAGACCTATTTTTTCAATATTGGAATATCTAGTCTCGGAGGCGACCAGAGTTTTACTGATGAAGTAAATTGGTCGTTCGACACTATTTTCATTTCTAAATAGTACGCCACATATTGCGTGGTCTGATGTTCCCAAGTAAAGACCTAGTATATCTTCATGTTGGGGTACCGTTATTACTGGTGGAGTGGTGAGGTATAGTTTTAAATCGTCAAATGATTTTTGACATTCCTTAGTCCACTCGTATTTTGATATTTTTTTGAGAATTTGGAGGAATGGTCGTTGGCGATCTGAAGCTCGCGAGATGAATCTATTCAATGAGACGACCATTTCATTTAATTTTTGTACTTGTTTTTTGGTTTTTGGATTTGGCATTTCAATAATTGTCTTGATTTTTTCTGGATTGGCTTCAATACCTCGTTGGGTACTGATATGGCCAAGAAATTTACCTGATGCGACTCCGAAGAGGCATTTTTCAGGGTTTAACTTCATATTGTATTGATGAAGTCTTTTGAATGTTTTTTCTATTTCGAATACATGGGAATCTTTGAGTTTACTTTTGACAATCATGTCGTCGACGTAAACTTCCATGGTATCACCTATCATGTCGTGGAACATTTTGTTGGCTAATCGTTGATATGTAGCCCCTACATTCCGTAAGCCGAATGGCATTACTGTGTAGCAGTATGTTCCTTTTTCAGTAATGAACGCAGCCTTTTCTTGGTCTTCTTCTGAGAGCTTAATTTGATTATGATATTCCTTACACAATGGTGTCCAATATACTAGAGGGTGGGTGAATAGGGTATTTCAAAAATTACTTATACCCCAAGATTCAACTCTAAGATAAACTGTCACTAACTCAGAGCAACCTAACACTACCAGATATGCTTAGTAAAACAAGATGCGGAATTAAAAGATTATACTAAGCATGTCAAACAAGCACAACCAACTAACAAGCTAGAACATATGATAAGAGAGGTAAAGATGCAAAGATGAACTAAGTATGAAGTAAAGACTCAATCCCAAACAACTAACTCTAGTCCTTGGGGTATTGTCTTTATGGATATGGGTTTGTGAAAACACCAATCCTAAGACTAATACACACCAATACTTTTACGAGTAGCCGAGAACTTCTCGAGGTGGGTAGAGAAAGAGGCACTCCCACCTTCCGGTTCAAGGACTACTAACTAAAGATGTAAGTTGTAGAGATTGATCTAAACAACAACTAACAACCATAAAGATCTAAAGTAAAAGCAAGAAAGCAAACCCACAACACAAGGATGTATAGTGGTTCGGCCCAAGATGGCCTACGTCCACTCTTCAAGTCGCTTCTTGCTATTAAGATAAATCCAAATCTTTGGAACACCTCCAACAACTCTACACTTCTCCCATAAGTGTTGATTTAATCTAACTTGAAAGTTGTAGAGATTTTTCCTAAATCTCTAACCTAGAATCCACTAGGGTTTTGAAGAAGCTTGTCACAAAGCTCCTCACCTTGAACTCCTTCTCAAGGATTTCACCTTTCTTGTCTTCAACAAAAACTTAACACATCAAAGGATTAACCTTTGGTAGAAAGGGGTTTTATCTCTCTTGAAAGAAACTCACTAGATGAGTAGATAGAGATGAAGATAGAAGCACTCTATGGTTTATAGTTGTACCCTCTTACAAACACTCACTCTCTCTTGAATGGATTGAAAAGATTAGAAGAGTTGAGTGGAAGGAAGATGATGATTTCTCTCTAGAAAGAACTCTCACAAAGATAGGTTTTTGCCTCTTGAAAAGCTCTTGATGAAATCCCAAAATCCTTAGAGAAAACTCTCTTATGATGTTGCTTTTAGAGGCAAAACCCTAATTGAGTCGTTGGTCAAAGTCATGGGACCAACTAGGGTTTTGACCGAGTGAACCGGGAGTGAGTCGGAGCAAACCGGGTGAAAAACCAGCTTTTCCCACAAGGGAGTCGACTGACCTTATTACTGAAATACCCTTCTAGGTCAGTCGACTGACCTTCAACCATGACTGGACCCACAAAGGGTCAGTCGACTGACCTTTTGCTGTAGGCTGCCTCCTTGAATGTTAGTCGACTCCATGTTCTGCTACCTGGTTCTCCTGCTTGCTTCACCTGCTCGCTTGACTTCCCGTTGAGCTCGGTTGTCGCTGTTTACGTCCATTCTTGATGTCTTCAGCTCCGTAGGCCTCCGGACACTTGAACACCAAGACCTAGACCTAATACAAGGACTCATATAACTTATAGTACATGTGAAATATCCATTATGCCCCTGGCTGTCACAATTCACAAGATATAACATTTACAGATTATAGCCCGAGTAACCGTCCATTAAGAATATAAACTCGTGACCTGCAGTGGCGTCGATGAGCTTATCTATTCTGGGTAGTGGGAAACTATCTTTAGGGCATGCTTTGTTTAGGTCGGTGAAGTCAATGCATACTCTAACTTTTCCGTTTGGTTTCAGTACAGCTACGATATTGGCGAGCCAATCTGGATGATTGACTTCGCCAATAAAGTTAACATCTTTTAATTTTTGTATCTCTGCGTTTACTGCTTTTTCAAGAGTTGTTATTTTACGAGCTTTTTGCTTAATTAGTCGTTGTTTTGGATTTACTTGTAATTTATGGCATGCAACATTAGGGTCCATACCAGGCATATCAACATACGAGTAAGCAAAAATAGTTTTATTCATCTTCAAAACATTAATAAGTTGTTCCTTGACAGCCGGGTCTAAGTTAGCCCTAACATTGACAAATTTTGGTTCGACCTCCGTACCGATATTGACTTGCTCGCCCTTTTCGATTTCGGCCGGAGCGACTTGCAAAATAATATCTTCAAATGAAATTTCAGAAATCTCGTCGATACTAACCTTAGATGATGTAAGGTTAGGCGAGTTCAGCATGATTTGTTCAGATTCTGGTACAGAAGTTATGATCACTGATGGTGATGGCTTGTCGAGCATAGGCACATTCAGCTTAATAATCTTGGATGAACTTCCACGTTCCTTGTTGGGGAGCGGGATGACTTCAGGAATGGCGAGGCAGCCATGCGCTTCAATTTGGTCGCCTCGTAGCTCCATGATACCATTAGGTCTATGGAATTTGAAAACTTGATGGAGAGTGGATGGAACAGTATGCATCTTGTGGATCTACTTTCTACCAAGAATGGCATTTAACTGTGCAGGTATGTCTAAGACATACAAAAGTTGATTGACTTGAACATTGTTTTTTCCTTCGCCAATGGAGATAGGCAATGTGAGCTCACCTATAGCTGCAGTTTCAGTAGAGTTGAAGGCAAAGAGACGAACAATTGGTTCATTAAACACAATACTAGGCATTTTCATCTGGCTGAACGCGCGGTTAAAAAGCACATCACATGAGCTGCCTGGATCGATTAAAACTTTCTTCATAGTAAAGTTACCCATATTGACATGGACAACTAGAGCATCATTGTGTGGCATGGCGGCCTTCTTGAGGTCCCAGTCAGAGAAAATCATGGCATTGGGTCCCATCATCTGTTTGGCGATGCTTGCCTTGTGAGTTAGCTGAAAGGTATGGTGGATATGCCCAATCTTTTGTTTCTTCTACCGTGAGGTCCAGTTGGAGGGGCCTGAATCAGTTATCACATTGATGATTCGCCTTTCTTCATCATTATCAGGTGATGGACTCCGCTTACGCTTTTCAGCCTGATGTCTCTTTTTCCCTATGTCAGCTTCATTGGCGAGATAGTCATCCAGGTGACCTTCATCTTTCAGCTTGAAACTGTACTTAATGAAAGCTCGACAATCATCAATAACATGATAGCGTACCTTATGAAACTTACAGAATGATTTGTCAGGAATTGCTTCGAGTTCGAAGATCTTAGGATGGTAAAATGGCTCATTCTTAATATTATCAAATAACTTGGAGATTGGCAACATAAAGGGATTTGGAGAAGACTTACGAGGTTGTTTGTCTTTACCAGATGATTGCGACTTACCAGATGTATAACTCGACTTTGGTTTTGTGAAAGCAGGCTTACCTGTGTCAACTGAGGCGACATGTTCATCCTTGCTTACAGCTTCTTCAAGCCGAATGTAGTTGTCAGTTGTTACATACATATCTTTCAGAGTATTTGGTGGGTGGAGTATGATATTTTTTCCGAGAGGAGTGGATCTGCTGCAGGCTGATCGAGGTGAAAGCGAGTAGACAGGTATCCTCGCTTGGGGAGTCAGCCTTGAAACATTCGTCCTTAAATCTCTTGAGGAATTTCTTTGTCGACTCTCTGTGGCCTTGCTTCTTGCGAAATAGCTCCGTGATTTCAATCTTGCGAGTCTTGTTGTGGATGTACTGAGTGATGAATAGCGACTCGAGTTGCTCGTATGAAGTGATTGAGTACTCGGGTAGCTTATGGTACCATTCGACGGCGTTACCTCGCAGTGAAGCAGCGAACATCCTGCAGAAAATATCCTTACATTTTGGCCAGAGTGCCAAGCTTGTTTTGAATTGCATAATGTGGTCAAGGGGATCAGAAATGCCATCATAAGTCTTGAACTTTGGAGGTACGAAATGCCTTGGTGGTTCCTGAATGAGAAGGTCTTCACTGAGAGGTTCATTTCTGAACTTGTCAAGGGAAGTGGATGCGACTTTCTGTGCTGAGTTGTCTGATGTGGTTGTTAGAGCCTTGTCCATCTTTTTCTGCAGTTGAGTTAGCTTTTCATTTGTGGCTTGAAGATCAGCCATAAATTCTTTATCTTTCTGATTGCTTGTTTGATTTGTTGTCTTTCCTTCAGAAACGGTGGGTTGGGATCCCTGGCCGGCGCTAGCCTTCAGATCTAGGTTTTCAGCTACTAGTTTTTTGAGGATTTCAGTTTGTTTTGAGAGTTTGGCAGACATAGATTCCATGGTTTCAGGGGTTGGTGATTCATATATGATGGATTTCTGAAAGTTGGTAATTTGAAGAAAAGAAAATGGATTTTGTGTGACTTTCTTCTTGTTTCGAAGTTAGTCGTTCGTTCTAGTACCAGTCGGCGCCAATATAAATACAGTGAGTATACATATAGACCAATTGGTGGCCAGTTTAAGAGATGATCGGAGAAGATGATTAAAAGTGAGAAAGATGGTGTTTTGTGATTGAAGATGGCTGAGCAATCAAGTATATGAGTGCTGCCTACGTATCTGGAATGAGAGTTACCTAGTCCTGAATCAAGCGAATGCGTAGTTCTTATATAGGGTTTTCAAGATAACGGCTCTCAGCTGATTGTCAGCAAGTAGTGCCTTGTATTTCAGATAGTAGTTGCGTGATATTAGTAACCACTTATCTAGAACAGTTATCATGAATATCATTAAAGACTTAGTCAATGGCGAGTACAATTGGCGAGTAAGACTATGTCGAGTGTGAATAGTCTTTACTAATCAATAGTGATCCGTTATGATCATTGGTAAGATGGACTATGGTCGCCTGTCTTTGATCAAGTAAAGAAATTATGTATTAGTTGTTGGTGAGTAGTGAGTTGTCGAGCGAAGTCGGAGGACATGGTCGAGCTCATATGTCGACGACAACCAGTTTGATGGTACTAGGGTTTTAACTGTGGTGTCGAGTAGTAATCTCGACTAAGGGTATATACAATATTGGTAGTCATAAAGATGACAATGCAATAATGGTAGTCATAAAGAATCCAATGTAATAAGAAGCCCAATCATATACAAGCCCATTAGTCCATTTAAAAGCCCATTACCATTTATTCATAAAGAATTCCAACGGCCATTTTTTAAAAAATATAGCCGTTGTAAATATAGCGGTTGTATGTTGTTGTTAAATAGTTTGTGATTTTTTGTCTATGTATCTTTATTTTGCAATGTCAAACAGAAGGAAAAATGATATTTGGTTCTCCATTGAAGATGAGTTTATCTGTTGTGCTTGGAAGGAAACACAAAGAGGAACTGATGAAACAGAAACCATCTTTTGGAGACGAGTACATGCAAAGTGGATTGAACTGGAAGTTCATTTGAGTCGATGGTCCATGGCCGCAATAGGTGCTCGGTTTGATATCATCAAACACTATATCATCTATTTTGATGATATAATCCAACATCTCGAACAGAACCATCCGATATTGGAAATAATAAATGCACGTGTTAACAAAGCCTACAGACATTTCCAAAATTACTGGGGAACCTGGTTTAAGCAAGAAGGTTGTTGGTGGGTTCTAAGAGATGTTATGTCCAGGTTAAGAGATGAGCCGGGTACATCTAGAGATGCGTCGCGAACATTTGGAGCTTAGTCGAGTTCATGGGAAAACATCTCAATTTCTGAGTGGCCTAGTTTAGATGATCTGTAATAATTTGGTGTTTTATATGTTAACTCGTTTCGTTTTTAAGTCAAGATGAATATAAATCAATTTGGTGTTTTTATTTTATCTTTAATTTTATGTAGAAGGACAAGTATATACATTAACATTTTAAAAAGCACATAGACATTTTAAAAAGCCCATTAAAATTTAAAAGCCCATTATTCCATTTAAAAAAGCCCATTAGTCCGATAACACAATAGTCCAACATTTTGATATAGTAGTCCAACATAAAAATATAAAGACAATAGTCCAACAATATAACAAAATAAATATCTAATCCTGATCATCCTTTGATGATGGTGGGTCTACACTGTGACGACGTCGTGTCCTCCTCCTGCCTTGGCTCTGCATTTGAATATCATCCAATCCCGGGGTTGCCTGATAAGTCTGTGTTTGAAGTTGTGCTTGCAACTGTGCAACATGGTCTCGCTCAGCTTAAAGATACTCGAAAATCTGTCTAGATGTGTCCAAGGCTGTCTGGCGTAACCCATATACAAATGTTGACTATTGCATACTCTGGGCTCGCAAAGCATCCTACAAATACAATTTATAAGGTTCTTAAAAATTAAAAAAATGGCTAAATTTAATTGTAAATAGAAAAATTAAACTATCAAGGCTTACCATATCAAGCTGCTCAAGCTGCTGGGTCAGCTCTGTAACATAACTCTCTGGGGCCGAATGGATAGGCACGTACGTCGTCTCGCCCTGAGAAGTGAAAACAGGACACTGCCATGGATCATCTACTCCCTCTCTATGTCCAACAAATCCACCTCCAATGCTCAACCCTGGCCGTAATGCCTGACTAGTGACTACATCAATGTTCACAGACCGATACACGTCTCGTCTCACTAATGGACCAATACCGTCTCGTCTCACTAATGGACCAATACTAACTCTAGCCCAATATCCATCATAATAACCATCACTGTCAGGATGTACAAAGTGCTCAGCTTCTGGCCACTGTAGAGATTGCCGAGCCGCTAGTAATGTAGCCATAGATATGCCTCTACCCTGCATGTCTAGAGGTGGTAGGTAAGGTATCAAAGGGGAATCATTCCATTGTCTCCAACATCTATCGCCCAAATACCAAACATGTCATCCTTACGGCCCCATAAGCACAATCCTAGTCTTGGTTAACTCCCGTGATCTAAAACATGCATTTGAGGTGACTCTCCCAAGACCTTCTGGAACACTCTCAGTAGGAACCCTAAAAACAGCTGCATCCTTCCATGGGTGCTAAATAATACCTTTACTCCCCCTAAGCTCAATTTGTTGTCTAGCTAGGCCTGCATTATGGTCCACCTCACTAACATAACGATTTCTATGATCTCTTGCCCATCATCGAATACGAGGGACTATATCATGGTCTATGTTGTTACGTATAGGCATCATGGTGTTAAGGTACTCATACCACCAATACTACATTAAAAACATAAAAAACATATAACTACATGTGAACATACCTCTAAAAACATGTATAAACATAAAAAAATATATAACTACATGTAGACATTTGTCAAATATCAAACATCAAATTAACTAAACATATAACTACATGTATAGACATCAAGCATCAAATTAACTTACAAGTGATTATAATCATTTCTAAAATTAAAATAAAACAATTGAAAACATACCGACAAGATGACAACAAAGCCCGTAAGAGATCCACCTTTTTCGGCACGAACAACTAGGTCAAGTTCAAGGTATAAATGAGCTAACACGGCGCTTCCCCAATCAAACTCGTAGATGACACTAAGGTCTAATACACCTCTCAACCACCCAAACCTAATAAAACTATTATTCGTCTTGAAGAAACATTGCCCGATGAAGTAGAATAAGAATGCACGCACGTACTCTAATATGGTATTGTCTGAAAGGGAATAGGTTCTTATGTTCCTTTGCTTTAAATGCCCACAATACCTCTCATACAATCTAAAAGCCACGCTTCTAAAATCCATTGTTTGTATACGGTTATTTTCAGGAATTTCAAAAGAAGGGAAATGATATCGTGCTTGCTCTATAGTCTCAAGGGACTCATCAAATGGCACTAGGGGTCCTAGTCCCACACTCAAACCCGTTAACATTGTAAAATCTAATGGTGTGATCCCCGCCTCTCCCCAATGAAAATGAAATGTATGTGTAGAATCCCACCACCTTTCGGTAAGAGCAAACTCTAATGCCGCATCATTTCTACCCCAATCGAAATCTAGAAGTGGACCAAAAGGAATGGCAAGTATCATACCTCCAACGCGATTAAACGACTCATGTTCCATCTTTTTTAGTTGCGCCCACCAACTCATCGCACTTTTATGTGCACACCTCACTTTCCATATATGTACGGTCTAGCAAAAACAAAAAACAAACAAGGTTTAGGAAGGTGGATTTCATTGAGACATTTAATCAAACACATTGTAGGCAAAATGAAAATAAACAATTAAACAAGAAAATTGAATTGAATTTACCTCACTATCGATGATATGGTGTGTCACATGTGTTTCGCGTGACGTACAAAGCGATGGATGCCCATTTAGATCATATGGAGCAGGGAATTCAATGGGTTCAATGGGTTGATCTTCATTTTCGGTATTTGTCGTTGGCTGAGTGCTAGAACTACTTTTTTTTAAGGTTTTTTTCTTTCTTCCTAACCATCTAGAAATCTTTTTTAAAGAAGAATCTTGATTTTGAGAGGGATAGTCGCAAAAAATTGAGTAAAAATGGAGCTTTGTTGAAGGTTTAATGGAGGATCAAAGTGGGAAGGTAGAATGTTGATTTGAAACAAAGAGAAGAAAAGAAGTTAAAAACGTACTGGAATGTTTAGGACGCACGACATTCCCAGTGCCGTATGGTGATATAAGAGCACACGACATTCTTATTGCCGTACGGTGATTAACAAAGCCCAACCAACCCAAGCCCACTCTATGCACGACAGCTGTGTGACCAAAGCAAAACGCATGACATTCCTATTGCTGTGCCATGAAAAAATCCACTTTTCGGTTGGAAAATCCCTACTTCTGCCTAGTCTACCAGATAGTTTTTTGAGGTGGCAAGGTGAATTTTTCCAATGTAGCTCCTAGGTGGCTCCTACGTGGAGGTGGGCTACATTGGGAATTCTCTTATAGTCGTTGGCTGGTTGCATCTTACTCAAAATTTTCAAAGAACTAAAATAAGCAAAACACCGATAACAAATGGGCCAAACCAAGCTAAAGAAGCCCTATGGGCCATGTCTACAAGCCTAAATCCAACTCAAATACACAAACACCGACACAAACCGATATATTTTTTTTAACAGTATACAATCGGCAAATATCCAAATCGGTAGCTGTGTTTCTTCTTCTTCTTCTCGCAACCTTCTCTCTCTGTGTGTGTCTTGCGTAACAATGGTTTTCATCAAAACCCCATCAAGCAAAACCCTAGT
Source organism: Thalictrum thalictroides (assembly GCA_013358455.1). Classification (NCBI taxonomy): domain Eukaryota; kingdom Viridiplantae; phylum Streptophyta; class Magnoliopsida; order Ranunculales; family Ranunculaceae; genus Thalictrum; species Thalictrum thalictroides. The sequence goes on along the minus strand of JABWDY010009221.1, from coordinate 15,180 downwards.
TTTAAACCTAAACCCAAATTTCACAACACTTCAAACCCTTAAACAAACAATCCAAGAAAAAACCCAAATCCCTATTCATTTTCAACATCTTTATCTTTCTTCAAAACCCTTAATTGGTTCTGAATCTCTTCCAATTTCAACTTTCAAAGTTCAATTTGATTCAACCTTAACTCTTCGTCTTCAATTACTTGGTGGTATGCAAGCACCAGTAGCACCAAAACCTCGTCTTGAGTTTTTGAATACAAAACCACCAGCTAATTATGTTGCAGGGCTTGGTCGTGGAGCGACAGGTTTTACGACTAGGTCTGATATTGGACCGGCAAGGGCAGCACCGGATTTGCCTGATAGGTCTGCGACTACAATTGGTGGGGCAGCTGCAGTTGTAGGACCTGTTGGTAGAGGTAGAGGTAAAGGGGGTGCTGCTGCGGCGGAAGAAGAAGAAGATGATGATGCTGAGGAAAAAGGGTATGATGAGAATCAGAAATTTGATGAGTTTGAAGGGAATGATGTGGGGTTGTTTGCATCAGCGGAATATGATGAAGATGATAAAGAAGCTGATGCTGTTTGGGAAGCAATCGATAAGCGGATGGATTCGAGGAGAAAGGATAGACGAGAAGCGAAGTTGAAGGAAGAGATTGAGAAGTATAGAGCGAGTAATCCGAAGATTACTGAACAATTTGCTGATTTAAAGAGGAAGTTAAGTGAAGTGAAGGCAAGTGAATGGGAGAATATACCTGATATTGGGGATTATTCGTTTAGGAATAAGAAGAAGAGGTTTGAGAGTTTTGTACCTGTGCCTGATACATTGCTTGAGAAAGCTAGGCAAGAGAAAGAACATGTTATTGCATTGGATCCTAAGAGTAGGGCAGTGGGTGGAACGGAGACGCCTTATTCACAGACGCCCGTTACAGATTTGACTGCAGTTGGAGTAGGTAGAAGTACGGTTTTGTCAATGAAATTAGATAGATTGTCAGATTCTGTATCTGGTTTAACTGTTGTCGATCCAAAGGGATATTTAACTGATTTAAAGAGTATGAAGATTAGTACTGATGGAGATATTTCGGATATTAAAAAGGCTAGATTGTTGCTTAAGTCTGTTATTCAGACAAATCCTAAGCATCCACCAGGGTGGATTGCTGCAGCAAGGTTGGAAGAGTTTGCGGGAAAGATTCAAGCTGCAAGGCAGTTGATGGAGAAAGGTTGTGAAGAGTGTCCCAATAATGAGGATGTCTGGATGGAAGCATGTAGGTTGGCAAGCCCTAATGAGGCCAAAGCAGTGATTGCGAGGGGTGTTAAGGCAATACCCGATTCTGTGAAACTGTGGATGCAGGCGGCAAAGCTTGAGCATGATGATGGAGATAGGAGCAGGGTTTTAAGGAAAGCACTTGAGCATATCCCTGATTCTGTGAGACTTTGGAAGGCAGTTGTAGAGCTTGCAAATGAGGAAGATGCAAGACTTTTGCTACAGAGGGCTGTTGAGTGCTGCCCCTTGCATATTGAGCTTTGGCTTGCTCTTGCGAGGCTGGAAACATATGATAACGCAAAGAAAGTTCTTAATAAAGCGAGAGAGAAGCTCTCTAAGGAGCCTACTATTTGGATTACAGCTGCTAAGCTTGAAGAAGCTAATGGCAATACTTCCATGGTTGGAAAAATTATTGAGAGGGGTATTCGCTCATTGCAAAGAGAAGGATTGGATATTGACAGAGAACTTTGGATGAAAGAAGCTGAAGCAGCGGAACGAGCTGGTTCTGTTGTAACCTGTCAGGCTATAATCGGTAACACGATTGGGATTGGGGTGGAAGATATGGATCGAAAGAGGACATGGGTTGCTGATGCTGAAGAGTGTAAGAAGAGGGGTTCCATTGAGACTGCTCGCGCTATTTATCAACATGCACTTACTGTTTTCGTCACCAAGAAGAGTATATGGATCCAGGCTGCCCAGCTTGAGAAGAGTCATGGAACTAGGGAATCTCTTGATGCTCTTCTCCGAAGAGCCGTCACTTACAGGCCACAAGCTCAGGTGTTGTGGCTTATGGGTGCCAAAGAGAAGTGGCATTCTGGTGATGTTCCTGCTGCTCGAGCAATTCTCCAGGAAGCTTATGCTGCTATTCCCAACTCTGAGGAAATTTGGCTTGCAGCTTTCAAGCTCGAATTCGAGAACAATGAGCCTGAGAGGGCAAGGATGCTTCTTGCTAAAGCTCGGGAAAGAGGAGGCACGGAGAGAGTATGGATGAAGTCAGCCATTGTTGAGAGAGAACTAGGCAACACTACAGAGGAGAGGAGATTACTTGAGGAAGGGATAGACAAATTCCCTTCATTCTTCAAATTACATCTGATGCTTGGACAGCTAAAGGACCGGCTTGGTCACCTGGAGGAAGCTAAGGAGGCTTACGATAAAGGTCTTAAGCATTGTCCCGGTTGCGTTCCTTTGTGGCTTTCACGTGCTAGCCTGGAGGAGAAAACAAATGGGATCAGTAGAGCTAGAGCGATTCTGACTTCTGCCAGAAAAAAAAATCCTAAGATTGCTGAACTGTGGCTTGCTGCTATTCGGGCAGAATTAAGGCATGGAAACAAAAAGGAAGCTGATACATTAATGTCAAAGGCATTGCAGGAATGCCCCACAAGTGGTATCTTGGCAGCAGCGGATATTGAGATGGCCCCACGACCAAAGCGCAAAATCAAGAGCTCGGATGCATTGAAAAGGTGCCCTGATGTTCATGTCTTTGCTGCTGTTGCCAAATTATTTTGGGTGGACAGGAAGGTTGACAATGCCAGGAAATGGTTCAACAGGGCAGTGAATTCTGATCCAGATTTTGGTGACTATTGGGCTATGTTTTACAAGTTTGAACTTAAGCATGGGAATGAGGATGCCCAAAAAGATGTCTTGAACAGATGCACAGCAGCTGAGCCAAAGCATGGTGAGAAATGGCAGGCAATATCCAAAGCTGTAGAGAATTCACACCTAAAAACCGAGGCGATTTTAATGAAAACAGTGGTTGCATTGGGAAAGGATGAAAATGCAGCTGATACTGTGGAGAACTCTTAGCTGCTGATACAATACACTTGAAGAAGGCAGGGGTTGGTTATCTACAGAATGACAGAAAGCCTCATATTTACAGTCCAAAGTCGCAAAAACTCAGATGTCATCCTTTCTTAGTTGGGTATTTCACTTGGTATCCTTGCAAAGGAAGACCTATTTTGTTAACTATATCTTTCTCACATTTTGCTTTATTTGATCTATTCTTCGTATAGAAGCTTGTATCACTTTCATTAACATTTCAAACTTCGTTGATAGTACTTCAAAAGGTTTAGATTGTACTCATTCGTATGTTAATGTTAGTTGTTGTTGGAGCGTCTGTAGTCTTCTTTGCATTTGTTAGTATATACCGCATCTTTATTTTTTACCATTTATTCTGAATGTTTTAGTGCTATGGCTGTATCAAGTTAAGGGTCCATTTGATTTTGTACTTCAGAGGCTGATTTCTTGGTTAGTGCTTCTGTTTATCATAGAACAATTCAAATTTCTCGGTCATTGATTTCGTCCTATGATTGGTTTCAGCATAGATCAATTTTGATCTATATAAATTTTTTGGTCTATGCTAAAAGCTTTCCCCAGACGTTTAATCTAGACTAAGTTATCTTCAAGTTAATCTTGGAAAGATAATAAAAGAAGAGAATGAGAAAGATCAATAACTCAGAATTGTTTATCAGTCAGGAGAGGCCAACCCTACTCGGTAAAGTTAGGTTCTATAGCAAGTCTCTGATTTTGCCCCCTTGAGTTGTGTCTTAGGAATAGTTATTGCTTGATAGCGAAAGCTATCAGTTCAGTCTGGTATCAATGATGTCTGGTATCAATGATTTCGTACTTTACAAAATCTTTTTTTTTTTTTTATCGTTGATTGAAAACTCTAGTTATTGTTTATTATCATTGCTGATTTGATGTTCTACAAGTTTGATATCCTTTTTGTTGATTAGAAAGTGTATTGGAGTTAGATGTTTTACTTACATTTCATTTGTATGTATTGTAAGCATTTCTTCATAGTCAATATTTCCTCTTGCTAATGCACCCTGTGCTTACTTTGTTATGTGATCCCCTTATTAAATTGTGTTGGATTTCAGTAGCTTCTTTGAAGTCTCTTATCATATTTTATTGATTCCCCTTTCAACAACCTGAAGAATTCATGTTAGGTTTTTCTCAGAAAAATGTGTGTAACTTTCTAATTGTCACTCTTTATTGGATGCATCGAATATTGCTAGCAATTCTTATGTTGTGTTTCCTGGAGTTCTACACTTTATAAATGGTCTCCTCAGTTGTTTGAAATACTGCTTGAATAGTTTGGATATTCATGGGGGATTCTATGAGTCTTGCACCAAGTGGCATGATTTTCATCAGTTGAATCATAAATGGCTTTATGAAGATTCATTGTGCTAAAACTTAGATCCTTTGATTAAGGTTTCCTTGTTAGAAGATGGTTCCAGACTAATTGTCAATTATTTCACATTTTGACTTTTAGTGTCAGAAAAGTTGACTGTTCAAAGATGGACGGGTCCGTGAAGTTGATATATTAAAGGGTATATACTGCATGCTCGTATGTGCTAAAGGTCACAAGGAGCTTATTTGGATGATGGTCACTGATCGGAGGTTTGTATGGTAAGCTGTCTGGTGCCTTCCGAGTACTTCAATTTGATGATACCATTATGATATTTTTTTTAATCTATCTTGGTTATGTTGTTTGATGTAAATTCCAAACATAATTAATCATATTTGAGGCTTTAGAGTTGTGCTCATTTTTTCAATATCTGCATTTTCGTTATTTGATTCATTTCAGTATTTTGGAACTCTTTTTATAATTGTGTTCATCTCTGTTTGATACTCAGTTAATGCAATGGTAGGCTGCATTTGAAGCCGTTACCATTTAAAAATTTTATTTGACCAAATTTAAAAAAGAAAAAAA
>JABWDY010009215.1:0-10537 GCA_013358455.1 Thalictrum thalictroides | reverse complement strand
GCTTGAATTGGTTACAATTTACAATGCAAAGCTTATGTGCACAAAGGCATACAAATATTGCTGCAATATTTTTTATTGTGATTCTGTGAGTGTAAACCCACAAACAATTTGAGTGTAGTTCATGGCTTCATGCCACTATGCATTGATTCTGAGATATGTAAATTTGTCCATGTGTAACTAGAATAATATAAATACTTGCTGATGACCATAAGGCTAATAGCGTGGGTAGACGCTTGATTTAGGTAGCTCACCTCATGGTCGCACCATTGGACAGGGGAAGCAGGTTGTCGTGGTAGCAGGGCAAAATTTATTTTAGATACCAAGGCAATGTAACTGTAAACAAAATTTTATTGAACTATATATATGTAGTCGATCTTACAATTTTTATGGAATGGTATGCTATATACATTAAGAACATAAATTAACTGGAACCATAGATCTTATTAACAATTTTTCCTGTTGTTTCAACAGCATTCTTTGATGTGCTGCAATGCTGGATGGATGTTCGTGCAGCACGAAACAGTTCAATTCCTTGGTTCACACATTTTCTGATGATTGCTTGGATGCAATAAAACTACAAATGACATACAACTGTGAATGTCAGTACCCTGCCAATTAGTCAAGCAACATGGTATATGGTGCATAGCCTGGTAGCCTCAAATCTTATAGCTAATGAGATTGAATACCAAACCTGATCAGTTCTGCGATGGAGATGATTTTCAAGTTGTGTTCTTCCGCGAATTCAAGAAGTTGAGGTAGTCGGGCCATGGAAACATCATCTGCAACAATTTCACAAATAACTGCAACAGGGTTCAATCCAGCCAATATCGCAAGATCAACTGAAGCTTCAGTGTGTCCACGTCTTTTTAGTACACCTCAGCTCCCACTCTGTACCTCAATGGAACTATATGTCCTGGACGGATGAAATCCTCTGCCTTTAAATCTCTGGATGCAAGAACTAAAATTGTTGCTGTCCTGTCTTGGGCTGATACTCCAGTTGTTGTTCCATGTTTTGCGTCCTATCAATGTGACAGAACCAGAGGACAAATAGCATGCGCAGTAATTGTGATTCTTCGCTGAACATGGTTACATACATACCACAGTAATTGTAAAAGCGATACGAAGTTTCTCCTCATTCTCCTTATCATTCACCATCAATGGAAGTTGTAACCTCTCCAAGTGTCTGATTTCATGCACACGCACACAATCCCAGTTCCATGCTTGACAAGGAAAGCACTAGCTTCTGGTGTTACTAAGGGTGCTGCCATGATCAAGTCACCTTCATTTTCTCTGTCTTCATCATCTACAACAATAACAAACTGCAGCATAGTTCAACATTGATTCTATCTACCTAAACTAAGTTAGACTGCAACTCTCTTTAGCAAGACATAATTAACCAACAAACCTTGCCTTGACGAAAGTCTTCAATCGCCTCAGGAATAGATCAGAGGAGAAACGTTTTGAAGGATGACCAGAATCTAAGTGTCCATTTGAGGATAAATTCTTTTCTGTGGTAATAGTTGGTGCTGCATTCATACTATTGCAAGTCAGCTTTTCAAGATTTGTCAGATATGACAGTGATAATTAAATTAATGTAATCAATCTTCACCTGGGATAACTGCAGCTTTTGTTGTCTTAATAACATTGAAGCTAAAATGTGATATTTTCCTTAGTTTGATCAGAGAGAAGCTTGGATCCTCTCACTAATTAATCTCTACTGGTTTGATTAATAATTACATACAAAAGCTCATTTAGAGAGCAAGACCATATATGGATCCTCTCACTAATTAATCTCTACTGGTCTAATTGTCTTGCTCATGCTTGAAACATTCAACCTCACTCCAAAAAGCATAGGACTTTGGTCATGGTTCATGTTAGTGTCATCTTGTTGTTCCATATTGGTGTTAACTGCTACCAACTTAAGAAGCTCATTACATTTGTTTTTCATACTAGTAAGCTCAGATGTTAAGACCTCATTCTCCCTTTTGAGTCTCTTGTTTTCTTCCAAGAGGCTATTGGATCGAGATCTAGATGATGATGACGATGATGTGGAGGATGACTCTTGATCCACATCATTTTCCTTTGGAACCATTGTCATTTGGATTGGTGTATTAGAACGAACAAGCTTATGTTCCCATGCTTTTCTTCGTCGAATATTGCATAGTAACTCTCTCTCCCCCTTTCGAAACATTTCATTGTAGAACTCCCATCTACTTGTTGAGATTTTCCGAAACCCCTATAGACCATATCAATAGTTATGGACAATTAATCAACTAATCAGTATAAGTGTAGAACGAACTTACAATAAAAAAAAAATTCTGCAACAACTATACAATATATATACGTACATAAGTATTGAGTTGTCTAACAAAGCTTGAGAAATTGCTATGCTTGAAAAGGGATGGAAGAAGATCTCTTGAAAACTCATCAATATGCCAAACAACAAAGGCTGTTCCATCTGCGTTCCACGAGATTACAACATCTGTAGCTGGATCTTCAACAAGCATGTAAGTTTTCAATAGAAATGGTGGTGGTGATGATTTCTTAATAACGTACTCTAGTAGCTCCTTATCAAACTGATCATGAGACATGATTCTTGTTGAGTTATTTGTTGGAAGTAACAACAACCAAATAAGACTAACAACAACAAAGAGAAGAAGAACAATAAGAAGAAATGAAGAAGAGTAGAAGAGCAGTTAAGAAATCCCAACTCCAGCAATAGAATCCCAACACGGTTCCGCAGTTCATGAGAGTCGTAGGGATTGTAGTTCCCCTTGTAAAGGGAATGAATTAGTAGAAACGTACTTGTTGTTCCTTTGTTAGTTTGTTCCATTTATAGTTGAGTAAAGATGAACCACCCACTTCTAATTTACCAAATCACCTCAACTCAGTTCTCAATTTCCTCTGTTTTGACTGGTTAATGATTGAAATCCTCACTTCATAAGCAATGTGATTGAAATAAAATTTCCAACTTAGATTTATACATAAAGTTTATATCATGTACTGTACATTGGTCAAATGGTAGGGGCCAATTCATGAAAAAAAAAATAAACTCAATGAGCACGAAACAAATTTATTGTTTAACTAGTATGACTTAAATGATAAACGGAATATATATAGATGTAAATAATGTCACAATTATATCAACGACAGCACAATCAAATTCAAACTTACAGTGAGCTCACCTGTCATTAGTACTCAACTTCAAGTTCACGACATAGTTTTGCACTTTAAAGTTAGGGTTTCAGTTAGGCTTTTTACAGTTTCCATGGAAGCATTTGTAACTCCGACTTCTGATAAACATGGCATCATAAACAGTTAATGAGTCAAATTGCAGTAGAACACACCAAAGAAATCAACACCATAAGAGGACAGGATTTGGACACTAAACAGGCAGAGATCAAGCTTTTCAACTTAAACAAGGACATTTTAAAGGTTCTGTTTTTCTTGACAAAAGGTGGGTAGCTGAAGTTTTTGACTGACTGGTTTACAAGTCTTCACCAACCATACTTTGTTTTCCCATTTGTGCAAAGATGTAAAGATCACATTTGTTTCCAAATAACATTTAAAACTAGTATGAAACCACCTAACCTTCACAACAGTGAGATCAAATTTACGAGACCTAAGAGGTTGTCTGATACTGGCACCATTGAGCTTTTCAATAGTCCTTTGAAATCTAATACTACCTACTAGGCTACTACATCATGCCAACACAAATGACCACCTCTTTGACAACTAAGTGATCAGGTGATTTATATGCGCAAAACAACTATGATAAGTTGAAGAATTGCAAAAACCAAATTGCGAATTTACTATGTACCCAATTCGTAACCAAAATGAATTTGAACAGAAAATAAGTCATTTACAAAATCATTTCTCCCCACTTATGCATCAATACAATGCTAGTGGACGTATTGGCGCTCATCATAAAAATACAACAAAATGGGTATTATTTCACTCGCCTGCTTGGATGAACAAAATCGAATAAGAATTTGAATCATTAGCCCCTGAAGCGTCTCATTTGTTTCCTTCAATAAATTCTCTATACTCTTTCTTCATTTTAACACCTGGCACGGTCCTGCATATTGATTACACCAAATAGCTTAGTTAAGTCATCAATTTGTGTGCAGAGTGGAAAATATGCATATTTAAACTGGATAGAAATGGAATGTCATCTAACCAACCTTAACATCTCCTTATTCTTGAAAAACTGCACACACGGTGTGCCCATAATGCCTGCTGCCTCTGCTACTTCTTGATCTTCCTCTATATCGATTTCTACAAAATGCACATTCTGATCGTACTCATCTATTACCTGCCCATCAAACAGAATTTCTCATAACTGCTTTGATTTATATAGCAGTGTGGAACAAAAGTACGAACGACAAAACTTGTGTGGATGGGATGGACTGGCTCGTAAAACTATCTCAAGCATGTAAACTGTCCACCTCACCGTCTCTCAAACACTCGAATGACGTCATGAATGAGTTAATGAATAATGCATGGGGAATACTCTACAGTTAATATATGATTTGACTCAGCAGGATTGCAGAAACTAAAGACCATTAGTAAATAAGAAGGGAGACGGGTGGAATCCAAAATCATTTATTCACCCTTCAAGTGACAATAAAAGGCCAAAATGATCTAAATCCCGAAGTGCACATCTAAATTGGAAATTGTGATTGCAAGATTTGGGATCGGCCACAGCCCACCAGGAGCTAGTTTACACATCACAACTCGCTTACTCGCAAATGCAATAACTCTTAACTCAAATAGTAATTGTTCCACTTGTACAGATACGAAAGGGAGACCTTCCTGCAACTAACTAATCCTCTTAAGGTTTGACCCTTTGATATAACTTGGCCCAGTAACCAGGAGATCAAGGGATGTTCATTTGGATGCTGCCATTGTCAGATAATGTACACATACAGTTTTATATAGATGCTGCCATTATCAGATTTTTTAGGTGTGCCTCTACACCATGAACACACACGCAAGCTTTTTTGAGGGGTGGGTGAGAAGTGAGTGAGATAAAATATTAGTATTAAACAATTTGAATAAATGTGATTTATACGTATAATTGTGTAAAGAGGGATACATGATATGCTATTGTTTTGTATATATTCTACAAATACAATACCTTGCTTAAAATGGGCTTCAGGGTTCGACATGGACCACATGTTGGAGATGTATATAGCACACATATAAGCCTCGGACTTTCGTGATATAACTTCCGTAGAGCATACTGCAATAACCAACTCAAGGTTACAACTCAATATATTACATACACAATTAGTACTATTTGAATGAATGGATGTGAAAGCTAAACCAAGTAAATGCTTCTTCAACTCCAGAAACTAACATAGGCATACCTGGCCCCTATGCTTTGTGAGAGTGATGTCAAAGCCTTGATGCACATCCCTATCTGTGGGTTCTTTTTTGACCTCTTCAGTTTTGGGCTGTTTGAAAACCAACAGTGCATAGACAATAGTCAGCAGGCTGATAGTAGTTTTACTTTTACCTTATATATCAGATAGTCATTAAAACAATTTGACAGATGGGTTTTATAAATCATAGCTGAAGCTAGCACCCAAGACTGAGGCTATTGATGCCATATACTGTTTCCTTATCTTCTTTTCCTTCCTTTTTCTTTACAAATATAGATATATTTATTGATATAATTTAGCATTTACATCAACAGGATTTGTATGAGGATTAGCCAGTGGCTAATACAAACATAAATTATATATTATTCCCTTATATTTAAGATACTTCCTAAGGGGAGAATACCAAGGCTGTAACTCTCACGGAAAGGAATGTATAAATTCAAGATTGAACCAGAATACTAGGGATCGTGTAAGAGTAACATCACACAAACTTACAATCTTGTCAAGTGAAGCTTATGGACTACCTGGAATTACCTAGATAAGCAAAGATGGACTGAAATTTCAACAAATACAGCCTACATGGGGTTGAAGTATTTGCACCAAGTTTTTACATAAAGCAAGATGGTTCGCAGTAGGGAGTTCTGTACTAATGCATAATCTAAAGGCATTGACCAAGGAAGACTTTGCTCCCACATTTGCTGTGAGTTCTCAATCGCAAGACTGAAAAAATTTGGTTTGTCATTGTTACTCTACACAGATTCAAAGTGATGCAGATTCACATTGAGATCAATAATAAAATCAAGTATAGAGTTCCCTTCGTTGCTCAACCGCATAGATGATAGGAAACAAATAAAAGAACTTACTCCATGGTTTTTTTCTTGAAAGATTAACTTCACTAAGTGATTACCTGATGAAATTCAACAAGGAGATTATTGCTTGTAAGGTATCTTTCAACAGATAAAGCAGCTACACATCCGGATCCAGCTGCAGTAACAGCTTGTCTCCATTCATGATCCTACACATAAAACAAAAATTACTCTAAAGAATACACTACAGATTGATCTGATAAAAGAGTGAGGTCCACTGGACCTCATATTTAAATAAAAGGAAAAAAAAAATAAGGAGAAAGAGAGAATTTAAAAGTGAGAACAGCTAAAGGAGATGGACTTGGATAATTTTAGATCTCACAGTAAACTACAACCGAATAGATATTACAGAAAAGTCTGCACTCTGCAACTTTTAATAACTCTTGTGGACAAGTGGGCCTTTGGGTTGCCTAGTACTATTATTTGCTACACTTCTTGCAAGTCAAAATGAAACCAACGTTAAAACCTATCGCCATTATATCATCATTATTGAAAACAACCTCGTGCTATGTGCACTGTACGAATCCACCTTGACCAACCATAAGATAGTGAAGCATACAGCTTCTTTCCATATCAAGGCATCCGTATGCACATATCACACAAATAGTAGGCTCTGCAGATTCGGGAACAAAAACAAGAAGGTTTTGTGGGCGAACCCTTTCGTGCAAGTCCAATGGAATATACCTGCTCCAAGAGGTGGACACCAGGCCAACTGTATATATGACTCAGACCACATACAGGTACTTGCATGCTAGTGTCATAAAATTTTATCTTCCATCTGAATACTAATTCAAACTGAAAGAAGTCGTTGAATATATTTTGATAGTATTACCTGCACATCTCCAGCTGAAAAGACACCCTCAACAGATGTTTTGGCAGTCCCTTCCTTGACTAAGATATACCCCGACTCATCAAGATCAATTTGTCCTTCCAACAACTGACTATTTGGCGTATGGCCTATTCCATAGAATAAGCCCTTCACGTCGAGAACTGATTCCTCTCCAGTACTCAAATTTCTAATCAAGATACCTGACATCTGGCCTTTACTATTGCTGACGACATCCACAGCTTCAGTACTGAAGTGCAAGGTAACGTTTGGATTGTTGACAACTCTGAAACATTCGCCATAATCAACCTGTTAAAAAGACATTCAAGGTGTTGAAAATTTACCAAACACAAAATTCTTTTGTAATTAATTCGCTTTGATAAGTTCAGAATTTCTACAAGAAATTTGGGGCGGTTTTATTGATGGGAGTTCGATTTTCAGGAAATAGTCTTTTTGAAAGAAGAATTATGATTTTGCCTAAAGTAAATAAAAGTGTGACAATATATCTCCTCCCTATATATTTTTTCCCCATTTCAGCCACTTCATCTTCCACACCTCTCCTCCCTTTGATTTGGCGGAATATTGAAATTATTCACCCCATTCAGCCACTCTAAGATTTATTAATTCAATCCAACTCTATAATCAGATCCACAAACACTTACATATTTATCTAAATAGAAAGTTAAACCCAAGTGCGCTTTTAGGGTGCAGAGGTTGGAAAAAAAAACTTCTATTTTTCTTAGTTACTTAATATATAAGCTCAAAATAGTCAAAAGATAAACCCACGTGTGTGTACCTCTAAGTATGCTTTCAATTTAAAGTATCTATAACTATTTTGCCAAAGCCTTCGAATTTACATACTCTGGTAGTCCCACCCTTTCCCCTTTTCTTTTCCTTCTAATTAGAAGTTGTAATCCATATTTTAAAATGTATGCATAGTTCAAAAGATGCATATGAACAAAGAGTCGACATCTTTACAAACCTATCTTGCATTGCTTTGGATGCCCGCAGTTGGTCTCTACGCACAAGTAAATGTACATGACGAGCATATTTAGTAAGATACAAGGCCTCCTCTGTAGCAGTATCGCCTCCTCCAACAACTGCAAGAACTTGTCCTTTAAACAGAGGAGATGCTCCATCACAGATTGCACAAGCACTAATTCCCCTACTCCAGAATTCATCTTCACGAGGCAAGCGGAGCCTTTTTGCAGTAGCTCCTGTGGCCACAATTACAGAGTGGCACTTGATCTGGTGTAAGACCAAGTTAGTTACAACCATACATGGTATCACAGATTTGAACTTTTAACAACAAAAAAAGGTTAATTAAAAGATCAATTCTCACAAATATACTGTTGAGGAGTGAAATAACAGAAGCATGGGCTAAGGAGGTCAAACAGACCTGCCTATGAAAGAAACGGAAAATAGCAGCAACAACAAGAACCTATTTATGTTACACCCTTCAGAAGGATGTCCCGTATCATAAATCATGTCAATAAATAATCAGTGCACTTTTTGAACAACTCAGGCCATAGGAAAACATATGCCTCCTGTTCATTGTGATAAGTTTGTTCCTTTTTCATTACCTAGATATGCCTCCTAGAGCATACATTATTGGGTTTTTGTTTTTCTTTATCAGTCTTTCATTTGATTTATTTATCTTTCTCAACTTTCAACATCTGCTTTGAGTGAATTGAGTTGTTTTATCTATATTTGTACTTCATCGACACCATGCCTCCTTACAGCCTGACATGCAATCAAAACTGTAATTGTTGAAGGTATCCATAAATGGAGTTTTTCTTCATCCTATATGAGGAAGCCTAAAGCATACCAAGAAATCCTTATTCTCAACCTATAAATGTGACCACATGTATATCATTTCTACAAAGTGCATAGTAACATTCTGTATTTGCCAGTGCATCAAGGATTCAAGGCCCATATAGTAGTGAGGGAATTGTGATGGTTACATGGGAAAAAAAATTGCAGACCATTATACCTACATGCGGAAATGTATTTATTCTGGTCTTGTGGCAACGTAATCAATATCAGCGTAATGGTGTGCATTTTCCATGGTGATCCAGACGTTACGTAAAAATCTAACAGTCTTCACCTTTCTGATTATTGCTTCTGTGATATCATTGGTTTGTTTATGAACCATGAGTCCATGAGATAAATGATGACAACAACAAAATCATGTATGTCTTGTTTCTAATGGGCTACAAGTAAAATCATGAATTTGGAAAGCAATTCATTCTTTCGATCTAGTGTTGCCAAATGCCAATGATACGGAAAAAGTATCTGGTTGACTCTCCTTCACTCTGTCTTTAAACCAAAATATTGTTACATCTTGGATTCGTCAATGTTAAATACATTCCTTAATACCTTCCATTCATGCACCTTACCATCACTGCCTTGAGAATTTGGTACTAAACTAATGTGAAGCTTCTATTTACAATCATTACGGCATCTATGTGGCCTTGCTAGAAATTTATTATAAGTGTATGATAGTATAACCATGGATGGCATTAATGGATTTGTGTGCTGGACTGGTAAATGTATACTATTGTGACCTACCATCTCTTCCTTCAACAAAACATATCTATGTGTAGAGGAATAAAAGATGAGATAATACAGGAACATGCCAACTCTCTTCAAATCTTTTAATACAAATGCACCTCGCAGTTATGAATTCATTTTGTACCCAGAATGAAAACATGCACGCGTAGATTCAAAAAAACTACTCTGGTATAAACATGCACAAAGAATTGCTACTGACAAAATAAAACACTAAATTACCTCGCGGTCGCTACTCTTTATAGTAAAAGGACTACTCTTAACATCAATAAACTCCACATCTTCTTGAAAAAGCTCAGCTCCCCATCGTTCTGCTTGTCGACGCATTCTAATCCAACAAAACAAAACAACCCCATTACATAAATTCCAAAATAATCAAACCCCAATGCCTTAATACACCAAAAACTAATATGAAATTCTTCTTACCTATCCATCAAATCAGGACCAGTAATCCCATCAGGAAATCCAGGGAAATTCTCAACTTCAGTTGTAGTCATCAATTGTCCACCAGGTACACCACCAACTTGATATCCTTCAAAAACAACAGGTTTCAAATTCGCTCGAGCAGCGTAAATTGCCGCCGTGTATCCAGCTGGTCCAGAACCAATTATCACCAAATTCTCCACTCCTTTGTATCCAACTATATATAAAATAAAACACACATATAAGTCAATCAATCAACAACTATAGAAGTAATTTATAAGGTTAAATTGGTCGTTTAGAAATACTTCTAACCTGCAGAAGAAGATGTAGAAGTAGCAGGAGGGTAAGATGATGATGAAGAATCAAAGGCTTTGACTGAAAGAGTAGAATAAGAATAAGAAGAAGATTTGTTGTTGTTATTGAGTGAGTTGAAACGGAGAGATCGGTGACGAGTTAAAGTAGTA